>JARIHO010000148.1:0-129546 GCA_029282495.1 Mycena albidolilacea | reverse complement strand
GGCGAGATGTTTGTTGTGGTTCGCGAGGGTGGATGCATTATCGGTGCGTTGAAGAATTCCTCCAGTTTTCCTTGAGAGTGGGCATGGTCTAGTTCCTTAGTTATATTTTGTAATTCTCTGCGCCCGTCAAGTCGGGTATCACAGGAGATGGGTTGCTCACCGTTGGAGAGCTTCAACAATAACTCGACCCTGTTGCGCCCTATCCCTGGCCATTTCCGAAACGAGAGGCGAAAGAAGCTCGATTCGTGCAGCCAATTCAACGAGACCGTGTGTGTTGATCGACGTTTGCTGGAATCTACATAAGTTCTAGTTGTGGGAATAACAGTGACTACGCGCACTTCGATGCGATTGATGATGTCCATGAGAGGGTCAATGACGCTGCTCAGCACCGAACCGAACGGGATATTGCTGGAAACGGAGCTCAGCGTGCTCAGGGCAAATTTCAGGACATTACGCCCGGTATGAGGTGTCTCTGGAATGTATGTGTCCTCGTGGAGAGTTTTTTCGGTTAATTGTGCACTGTGTAAGAGATCTGACTCCTGTCCACTGGAATCTCGCTCTTTCGTGACAGGATTGGTACGCCGTCTCCGTAAAGATAAACGCGGAGGGAACTGGAAGAGAGCGCAAAGTGTCCAAGGCATGGCCTCAACGAACGGAAGTATGGAAGGAGAGAGAGAGAAGACAGCCATTTGACCGGACTCGCTCGGGCCACGCCTTTAAAGAGAGGCCTCAGCGGCAATCACCAGGAGTCTGGAACTTGTCGCGTACGTGGCGATGGTGCAGGGCAATTTCGATCTTCACCTGAAACGCCAGCTTAAGTTTGATTCGGGGAGCCCAATGAATCTTTGACCTTGAAACTCACCGCACGGTACACTTAGCATTAATCAATCTTGGGCTTGAATATTTATTTGGTATCAATATCCGAGTTAATGTCAGACAGTGAGACAGATCAAGCCGAGGGCCCGATATACCGGAATTAACTCACCATATCGAATGGCTCTCAGGAAAACTGGAGGAATTCTTCAATGGCACCGAGAATGCATCCACCCTCGCGAACCACAACTACCGATCCTGTAAGTTAGAGATGCAGGACGCAGGATTCGGAAGGACGCAAGCCTGCGTGACTTGCGGGTGGCGCGTGGTGAGAACAAGGAAGGCACGGCACCATGAGGATGTGTGTCAGAGCTATTATCTGTAGGCTGTAGCGTGCCGTGCAGCGCTACGAAGCACCCCACGCGTGAAACGGCACCATGATACAGGCAGAGGAGCCTCGAGTCCGTGCCTCCGCGGGGATTCAACGACGCAGTGTTTGTTTGGCGCCAACTGAAGGGGCGACTTGCGCGCGGGACGCAGTGTCGCCGTTAGCGTTTTTCTGGGTTTTGGCTGAGCTCGGGCTTCGGAAAATCTCGAGCCAGGGCACGGCCAAACTGTTGGCTTTGGCCTGGCCTTGGCTTGGCCCGGCTCAAGCCATGGCTTTGGCCCAAAGCCAGAAAAAGCCAAAACCGAGCTAAAAGGCTATGGATGCTATGGCCTTTTGGCCCGAGGGCAAAGCCGGAAAAACACTAGTTATCGTCGGGTGAGAATGTCCTACGGACATTGACGCATAGACTGGGGCAGCAATAGTTGGGGGAAATGCGGATAGAGTGCGTGGACTACGTAGGTTGCAACGAACGCGGAGCGAAAGATGCGTCGTCGGTGTGGAAAGAGTCCGCACCACCCTCGTCACTTCGTCAGGTCGGCTATTTCGGAGAAACTTCGTCACAGCTTTTTAATTTGTGGAAAGTTTGTCAGTCCGCCATGAGAGTGACGAAAGGTCGTTATATTTGTTAACCTTCATGGAAAATTCGTCGGTCCAGATGATATTATAGCAGATCTCTGCAATCCGCTTTGGAAGAGTCTGAGGGTGTTTAATTCAAAACCAACTGACCTACGCGAGCATGGCGGAACAAACGGAGGTGTGAAAAAGGGTGGATGTGAACAACCCTAATGGCAACAATGACGTTACGTTACATAGCGTTACCCACTAATTTCTGCTCACTCCCTTTTTTCAGGTATGTATCGTATCCTGCTATCGGACTCTCTCGGTTTCTTGTGATTATGGTCACTTGTGGACTGGATGGGCGCTCGGGGCCGCCGGGCCTCTGAGCCCTTGTCTGAGCCCCTGTTTGTACGCGCATGTCGACGAAGACGTGTGGGAGCCTCCCAGTATGACTTCGAAGGACGACGATGATTTTGAGGACTCGGTAGATGACGGGGATGTTGATGCTGAGGACTCGGCTGTTGAAGAAGAAGACGATGATGAGTGATTTAGTACGCCGTGTCCACCGTAGACCTCCTCAGGGATAATTATCTAGAATTGGGCCTCGGGATTCGACACAGAGTTTGCAAACGTCAAACCGGAGTAGGGCGTGGACAACATATTTCAGGACCGACCTGAAAAATGGCTGACATTTTTCGCAGGTCGAAATTCCCCCATAAAAGCGCAGATAGCGGCGCGTCCGTGAAAGTGTGGATAAGAATAGTGTCTATGAAAACTGAAGAAAGGATGGGAAAACACAAGCGGCATTGGCCTAAACTAACCGTGAACTCAAAGCAATGTCTAATGCGGTCAGGGCAGGTATATAATTAGAGGGCCACCGTCCGCGGTCAGCCGCACAGATACACGAATTCACTGACCGACGACAAGAGAATCCTTTAACCTATACGGAGGAGGAAGCTCCGCTTCCTCCTCGTGCAGCGATGGCTGGAAAGGACGTGGGATTGTGGTTGGTTCCTCATTGTCTCCCATCCATCGAGGTAGTATGGAGATAATGGCGGCGTGATCTGGAAGCATGATTGTTAACTGAAGGATTTGTTCTTCGAGAAAATAAACCTACTGCGACGAGTGCGGGCTCTGCGTCTCCGTATCAATACCAAGATCGATATCAGCGCAAGGATTACAAGACCCCCGATGGCACCGCCGACTATTGGAGCGATATTGGATGTTTTCGACACCACCGGAGCCCCAGGGGCGCCGGTTTGCGTAGGGACGCCAGAGGCGATCGGGCTGCTCGGGGTGGGTGTCCCAGAAGTATTCCCAAGTTATTTTTGACGAGGAAGTAGTCAATTATCAGAGAACGGCCGTCAAGAACAGTGACGTTGATGGTATGGGGGCCAGCGGGTAGGGCACCGGAGTCAAAGAGCGGGGTCTGGTTTTGGGAATTCGATATTGTCCTCAATTGGGATCCGTCAATCGCGACGGACGCCTTGAACACTTGATCTTTATCTGTGGGGAGTGAACCAAAGAGTGATATGCCAGTCCCTGGACATTCACCTTCAGTTTCATTTAGCAAGATAGAATATGTCGTACCGTTGAAGGCAACTGCAGCCCAAGCTCCATCCAATTGGCTGTTGCTGATGTGCATCGTGCTTTCGAGCCGGACGTCCGAACCTTTCAGAGACCACCCTGGCGAGTATGTAACACTCGGGTCAGTGTCGTCAATTACCACCGTCTTTCCCGCAGTGGATGTCGTTCTGTATATAAAATAGTCGAGGAAGAAGGTCCGATTCAACGGATTCACTTGTGGCGACAATGATGCGTCCTGATCCACCGTAATCACCAGCTTGTGCGATGCCGCCTCGAAATTCGGGGATGTCCAGAAAAGCTGGTTATTGAGCGTAGCCGCTTGAGGAACCTGATAGAAACCGGCATCGGCGCCGTCGATGGAGAAGTTCAGTCGCGATTGCCCACTGCTGGGCGCCACTGTCCCATAAACACTAATGGATGTCCCTAAGTTCGAGATGTTTAGTATAGTACTGCCAGAAAGATTGAGCAGACGCACCTTCAAATACCAGCGTCGCGGTATCGCCCTGCGTCCCAGACGCGTGGGTCGTTCCCTCAAACTGGGGAGCATTCCCGGTCTCGCGCCAGCCACCGGGTGTGTTGTACTGAACTGAAGGATCGGTGTCGTCGACGATGACGAGGCTCATCGTGTTGGGGGTATCTGGGCAAGCCAGAGAACGCACGGGCAAGCCAAGTATATACCCGACTGACGAGGTTTTGTTTTATCCGTAACCAGTGATAGATGATCCGCAGAAAATCTGACACGAAGAATTGACCGGCGTATATGACGAGCGCGACCAACTACCAATCGCGGGCTTGGCTGATAACTGGCAAGGATATGAGTGATAGATTGCGAGGAACAACCTTGCCGGGAAGAAGTTAGTTACGCATTGGATCGAGGTGATTTTCCAGCTCGAATCAGAAGCCCCGCGATTCTAATGAACTGGAGGATTGCTGTCGATGAGGACGAGGTTCATCGTATTGGGGGTATCTGGGAGGAGCCTGAGAGCGCATGAGCAAGCGGAGACCATCTAATATAGCAAGATATTGGGACCTTCCATCTTCTGTCTATTTCCACAACTGTCAGCCGATGAGGCTTGAAAACACGGCATAGCCCTCTGGAAGATTTGTGTCACCGTGTGGGCGGTCTTCGTCGCAACAGAAGATTGAGTCGTTGTTGCATCTTCCAGAATGGATAGGTTCCCCCAAGAAGTTTTGCTAGGATCATGAACGGGAGATGGGATGAGGGCCGGGGCCATCATCATGAGGCAATGCCCAGATGATCAGTAGAGATCCTGCAACAATTCGGGCCCAGGCGTAAGTAGATCCGCTCGCCAAAATACCTAACAGTGAGTCCCCTGTACACGTGTTTGCTCTTGGTTTGCTCGAGCCTCGAATGTTTTGATAAAGTGGATTGAAAGTGGATGAGAAATATTTTTTTGCCGCCCCCTTGATTTCGAGTGTTTCAGTTGCCGTTCCCGCTCACGCATCCCGAGTCAGGGTTAGATTTCGTCCAGTGGAAAAGCGCTGAGATCTCGAGATGATTGGATCTTAATTGGATCCGTCTTGAAGACTCGGAGGGGTTGACAGATGACGATGCGCTTAGGTAAAGCAGCAGTGCCGCTGTTGACTGTTATGTGTCCCTGTTTCCTGCGCCCCTCTGACGCAGCCATGACGTAGCCCGCACTCCGTCACTCCATTTATAAAACTCACGCGTCCCTCCACCAACCTACAAACACGCCCCAGAATGTCCCGCACCACCGCGAACGCCGACCACAAAGACACCGCCTTGCCGCCGAAGCGCCAGGGGCCCCTCATCAAGCCCGTCGACAAGCCGCTCGCCTCGACGCGCCTCAACCGCCTCATATACCTCCTCCTCCTGCTCTCGACGCTCCTCTCGGCGTATTATGGCTACCGCGTCGTGCAATGGAAGACGGACGTCGGGGGATGGTACGCATCTCAGTGTTTTTGTTCGAACGATGATCTTGACGGAGGTTTGATTGAAGGTGGAATTTAGCCCTGGGCAGACGGCCCCCAGATAAAGTTCGACGACAGCGAGCGGCCCGGCTCGAAAAAATCACAACCCATAAAAGAGAAGAAGAAAAAGCCTCTAGCGAGACGGTCGAAGAGCGCATCAACGCGCTCGCCGACGCGCTCGGCATGCCCTCGCGCGACCTCGCCTCCGCCATCGCCGGCGCCGTCCGGCAGCACGTCCCGCCCGCGAGCCTCTCCTCCGTCGCCGCGCACCAGACCGGCGCGGCCGTCGACGAGCTGCTGCGCGAGAAGACGGACGAGGAGAAACAGCGGGAGGAGCTGAAAAGAACGCGGAAGAGGGCGGCGGGATCGTGGATGGGATCGCGAGCGGGATGGGAAGCTTCGTGGGGATGGATGAGCCGTAGGTGTGGGGTGTGGTTCTGGATTCTGGATTCTCAGATGCATCAGCGCAATGTAATCTCACGCAAGCTCAACGCATATTTTCAAATTGATCTTCTCTAGCTCTAAGTCGCGCCGATGCCTCCCCTCTATGGTCGCTCTGAGTCGAGATCTTAATTACCGCTGGTAACTTGCTGCGTTCAAACCCAAGCAGGGCGGCTTCGGGCTCGTCGTTTCCCAGCACCCAAGGCAGAGCATCCTCTTGCCGGGGAATGTACTCGTCAATCCGGCGGTGGCGCGGCCGTCGGAGGAGGCTGGGGAAGAGGAAGAGAAGAACTGGACAACCAAAGTAGTTGGTGTTGACTTCATGTACAATCCACAAGCAAGAGACGGTGAAAGTTAAATGCCACACCTGTACCTCTAAATTTCTGTCCCCTTGAAACGGCAATGCACTGATCTCCCGCTTCCCCTGCGTGTTCTTTTGGCAGTCCTTGTGCTGTGGGCCATCGTTGGCACCACGGTCGTACTCCATAAATCGTTCATTCCTGGGTCTTGGATTCGAGACCTAATCTTCACTGAGCTCCGAGTCGGCATATCTCTGGGTATACTCCAGTCTCTCGTGGACAGACGCTACAATTTGAAACGGTTGAATCTCGTACCTCGGTAGTTTGTAGGCTATACTCTCACTTCAATCGCTTCATTATTTCATCTCTTACATTTACTCGTAGAAGCTTCTCGGCGTTGACGTCTGGACCAATGCAGGTCGAGTTACTTTATTCGTCACTGCGACTGAGTTTGAGTGGATCTGTCAAGACCTCAGTTCTTGATACGATGCAATTATTTTTCAGCTGCAGGTGGGCTTTATCATTGATCGATGTACGTGACACGTACATCGGCGCCTTGTACATTTCTCAAGCAACGTCTCTACCAACACCGGAGACGGTGAAAGTTGGCTGCCACACCTCGTAATTTCCGTCATCTTCTAGCGCCAGGGTGCCCATCGGAATGAGTCCTATTAATCTGAGTCGTCATTGTCGGACTCGCAGTCCCTCGCCTCGCTCTCGGGTTCCTTGTGGCCGTCACCTGGAGAGTATGCTTGCTCTCTGGATCAGCTCTCTTAAAAAAATTGTTATATTACTGCTACGGTTTCATCCGACCGTTCCCTGACTCCCGGGTGATCATGGAGGGATTCCCTATGTAACGAGGTTGTGAGTGGTAATCTGTCAGAAGAGACTAGGATTTTTTTGATGCGCGCGTTCAGAAAGAGGAATATAATGAGGTTATTTTGAGATCATCCTGAGTTATCCAAGTCTTGTCACCGTGTTCGCCGCGATATCTATTTGTCAGATTATGATACCTTCTTCTTCCGCTGACTAAATCGGGTAGAAGCGTTAGATATTGGATTAACTCACGACCGAAGCCGAGCTCGGGCTTATACTTGGCCAATTACAAACACAAAGCGCAATATTTTAGGAAAAGGTTGAGAGGTATATAAAGGCTGCTTGTTCAGTCTCGCTAACTCTATCCGTTGCCCCCTTTTTCTCCTTCAACATGAATAGCACCTCGACCTCCACGATCCACGAAGAACCAGAAACAGGCGACAACACAGCCCGTGACATTACCTCGGCGGAGAACTTAATCTTCAAAACGGATGGCAAGAATTTGGCTTCGTGCTGGCAGTCATGCTTGGCCAGTGTTTCAACCTCACCCCTTTCGGCGCAGTAAATATTTTCGACGGTCCCTCAGCCAATTGCCTGAACCTCGTTTTTCACAGACGATGTACGCCCGATGGCTGATCGCTGATGGCCTGGGTGTTCCTGGCGACAATGGACAGATGTCCTGGGTCGCGGCTGGCTTTTCTATCACGACAGGTAGCTTCGTTCTAGTCGGCGGCCGACTTGGCGATGTATACGGCCATCGCCTCATATGGCTGCTGGCGCTTGTATGGTCGATGATCTGGAATCTCGGTGAGTTTCTGTTCAGTACTCTCGTGTGCTGCTAAATAATTTGCGCCGTATCAATAGTCTCAGGCTTCGCCCGCTCGTGCGTAGACCGAAATTAATGTTATATTCACTGTTCCTCACGCTGCACAGACCAGCGTTTTATGACGCGGCCGTGGTCTTGCGGGGATCGGGCCGGGTTGATGCTTCCCACCGCTGTTGCCCTCCTCGGACAGGCCTACCCGCCCGGGCGGAAGCGAAACCTTGCCTTCGGCTTGTTCGGTACGTCCACAGACCTGCCACTCCTGCAACTATTCTAATCCCCCGACAGGCGCTTTGGCCCCATTCAGCGGGGCAGGAGGTTCGGTATTGGAGGTCTTGCTCGCTCAGCTGGTCAGTCCACGATGGATATGGTGGCTTCAGTGCGTTCTATTATTCCCAACCGCACCGGAAGTACCCACTCACGCTGCACTTAGTGCCATTAAAAATGCCATGAACCTCGCTATTGCCATTCCCGGTATTCCGACTACAATTGGAGTCGGCCTGGGCGGCGATGTCGACTGGCTTGGGGCATTCCTCGGTGTGGCGGGCCTCATTCTGTTCAACTTTTCGTTCAAGTGAGCCAGCTCATATCACGTTGTGCTATATAATAAGTTCCAACGTCACGGTTTCCAGCCAGGCACCCCTAGCTGGATGGGCCTCGTCCTCAGTCATCGCTCCCCTTGTGATAGACACTGTGACGCTTCTCCTTTTCGCTGTGTGGGAAATCAAAGGCGCAAAATCTCCAATTCTCCCGTTCAGCATTTGGAGGGCCCCCACATTCCTCGCCGTGATGGTTAGCGCCTTGCTGTCCTTCATGTCGTTTGGTATTTTCATATTCTGTGAGTGAAATATAGTTCGGTTGCATCCTTGAGCACTAACGGGAATTTGTCCAGATCACATTCAATTTATCCACGACTTCCGAGGGACAAGCGCGCTTCAGGGTCGCATGGCTGGCCCCTTTCACGATTGACGGCTTCATTGCCGCCTGTCTCGCAGCAGTTCTCATAAGTCGAGTCCCTGCTCAAGTAATAATCTGTGTAAGTCGACCACAACGCATCAAGGCCTCTAATTGGATTGACTGTCTATTTTTCTCCACGTCACAGGGAGCCCTCATCGCGGTCATGGTCGCCAACATCCTCACAATGACTGCCCCGGTCTCGGGCTCATACTGGACAGCTCCCTTCTTCGCCGCGCTGTTTGCATCCTTCGGGCCCGACATGACCTTCACGGCTGCTCAACTAGTCGCATCGAACACCGTCCGCCGCAGCGAGCAGGGTGTGGCCGGCTCGCTTGTTGGAACTGCATTCAATTACGGGTGAGGCTCATGTTTTGCCACTGGTGTCGGCTGTCGTTCAACAAGCGTGCTTTCTGGTATGTAGGTACGCGCTTGGCATCGGGCTCGGTGGGACAGTCGAAGCTCACACCAACGCTGGTGGGACGGAGCCTCTTCGTGGATTGCGGGGTGCGCTGTATCTCGGTTGTGGGATGGCGGTGCTGGGCATTTTGATTGTCGTTCTTTTCGTCCGGGTGCCCAAGGATAACAGGGAAGGCTACGACGACGAACGAGAGGTGGTGGAAAAAATAGCGGTTTAGAGGGCACAGTATTCAACCATAAACAGATCTTAGAGGATAATAGGGATGGCTACGACCATAAATTAGGAGTCCGCGCCAAATTTATGACTTCGTTACTTCGGTTAACTTCATGTAAGTTGAGTCAGGAAGGCGACTTACATATCCGCCACCCGGTTTCCTGCGTTGCGTAACAGTCAGCAGGCGATTTCTTCCAATCAGAAGGCGCCGGTCTATGGGGCTTCATCCAGAAATCGTCACTTGCGTGGTCCAGGACCAAAGACCTTTGGCAATCCCCAGAAACACACGCGGAAAGTCATGCTAAGAGGAAACAGAACATTCATATTGTAAGACTAGAGAACAATTACTTGACTATGAATTGAAGCCATTCAAGCCTCCTTTTCCAGCAAATGCAACCACTTCGCGACATAAAGATCGGTCTCCTCGTCCAGCATGCGGCGAGCCTTCTTTAGCCCCTTCTTGGCGCCCTGAGCCATTCTTCGTCCTGTTTAATCCCCTCCCTGGCTTCTGTACTCAGCTTGACGATCTCGTTCGGGGACAGCGCGCCAGCGCCTTTTCGGGTGAGGAGGAAGCACTCGGAGCCGAGGGCATCGGTCAGTTCCGCAGCCGACATCTTGATGTCTATCCGCTCGGTCTCGTCATCTGTGCGCTGGACGTGAGACAGTTTCACATCCTGCTCGTCAATCTTCTCGTCAACACAGATTGCACAGAGCTTTGCCACGATATGATGAGCCTGACGGAAGGAGACATGCTCCTTCAAGATCAGGAAATTCCAAAATGGCCCCATAGCCAGTAGGGTGGTTATGGGAGGCTATGAGGTGCTATGAGGTGCTATAAGAATTTTTTTTTGCACACTATGGCGAGCTATGAAGAGGTATGGAGAGCTATCAAAGTTGCTGCTACAGCTATCACATTCTATGGGTGTCTATCAAATAGTCTGGTGAGCACTACATAGTGCTCTATAGTGACTGGCTGGAACTACATAGTGCTATGTAGTAGGTCCCAGAAAATAGAGAGGTTGTGGTAAGCCACCACGAGCCATCTGATGGCTTTTCCGGCATGTGCATCCGGGTGGCTTTGGGGTGCCGTTGGCTTTGTGAAGTCATGGATTAATGATGTATGCACTCCACTGTTGACCTCTCCCACACCCACTATGCCCCCTCAAATGCGTGCCCACACGTGCTGCGTCCCGCCTGAGACCTCACCATCGCCAATGATGCGTACAACTGAATCCCCAGCACACATGAAAGAAAGCGAACAAGATGCAGACTTTGTAGCAGAGAGTCCAAGTGAAGCTGATGAGGACGATGAGGGCGGTGAGGATAAAGGTGAAGTGGATTCGGATCTTGAGCAGTCTGAGCGCAGTCTAGACTCGAGGATAGCTCTCTGCATGGTTGGTGGTGTGAGGGTGGTCTATAGTACAACATGAGGCTGCCCGGAGGCTATTCTCGAAGCCACCCAAAAGCCACCCAAATCCGGAAGCCACCCAGATGCACATGCCAGAAAAGCCATCAGATGGCTCATGGTGGCTTACCACAACCTCTCTAATATACATAGGTGGCAAAGGAAGAGGAATCTGTCATAATGGCACTCCGATGGCACTTGCTACGGCATGCCAGTGGCACTCGTGAGCATCTGCTTACTAAGTTGAGAGCTGGCTGCGTGGGAAAAAAGGTGTGTCTTTGTGCAGTCTCTACATATTTCAACCTCTGCAGTCCTCAAATTTATTATAAATGTTGTATTCACAATAAAATAGATATTCAGACCTCACTTTGGTTGTGCAGTAGGTTCAGTCCAGCCTTAGGAATGCACCGGAAGAGCCCCTGGTCCAGCCGATTAAACCCGTTATGAACATCCCACGACGCTGATCGCCGCGAACGACTTCTGATCTGCTCGATTTTGACATATGGCTGTGCCTATCATTACTTCCGCTTTTTTCAACCCTTTCCTCACCATCCCTCGTCGTCCCTGTTGCATCTCCATAATGTCTGCCACCCCCTGCTCTGCCGATACCCAAAATAACAACATTTTATCCTTTTTCTCCTTCACTCCCGTCTATAAAAATACACGCTCAGACAACCCTCCCAATACAATTCAACAATGTGCAAACTTTGTTGCTATTCAACAAACATTCCTGGTGCCTTTCCCCTTGGTTTCTCGACGTCTAGAGCGGTTCTTTTACTCTTTTTCTTAGCACTCTATTTACCCTTTTCTGTCCCCCTACTACTGAATAAACCTAGGCAATTTTACAATAAAAATAACGAAGTTTTCCCTCTTCTGTTCACATTTTAAATCTCCCTCTCACTCTTGCTCTCGCAATCATTGTTGCTCTTGCTCTCACCCTCGTGTCCTTCGTCGTCCATCGCACTTTGCATTGTCATACCTCATCATTTATACTCCATTCTTCTGTTTTCATCCAGCGAGAATAAGTACTGAACCTTAGTAGGAAACCCTCACACATAACCTACCTCCTACGGCCCTTCAAGCGGCTCCACTACTCGCACTCCCAGACGCATTTGTTTTAGTTCTAGCTCCGCTTGCAGTCGCGCCGTAGGCATATTACCCAGTCCTAGAAAATGATTATTGTAACTTTAGCAGGGAATAAAGATGTTGTTATATAGAACAGAGGGTATTAAAACAATATAATCTACACTTGGTAACATTCTTGATACCTGTGAAGGTTGAAATATCCAAATGCTGCATGAAAAAGCACATTAACTCCCATTCAGTCAGCTGTCAGCTTATTAAGTATATACTCACAAGTGCCATTAGGGGACTTCACGCTAGGACACATTTTCGTGTTTGTGAATAAATTTATTCATTTGATCGGATGAATAAAAGCATGGTTTGTGGAATAAATCCATGATCACCCCGTTTGGTTTCCACATTATATTTTCATTAATTCTTTCTGATTTCGGCTCCTTGGTTGGTTTTGGTTCCTTGGAAGGCAGCACCTCCTTGGTGTTGGCATCAGTGGGTGTGTTGACTGCTGTGTTGCCCTCCGCACTGGTCTTTAGAGCCTTAGGCTTTTTCTTGGACCCCTTGGGCCTCCCCCGAGGACATTTTTTGGATTGAGCTTTCTTCATGTCCACCAAACGAGTCTTGAGCTCGTCAATTGATTCTGAGTCGGGAGCTTTCAACCGCTTCCCCATGAGCGGCGATGATCAAGATGGTGACGGGTAGCTTACTTAAGCAACTTGAAGCATATATATTGCACAAAAATATGTTTATTCCACAAGCACGATTAAATCGTGCTTGTGGAATATTTTTATTTTGTAAAAATAATTAGGGGACTTCACGGTAGGGAATATTTTCCCGTTTGTGATTAAATTTATTCATATGATGGGACGAATAAAAGTATTATTTGTGGAATAAATCTGTGATCACCCCATTTTGATTTCCACCATATATTTTCATTCATTGGTTCCATGCGCCAAACATGTCCTACTGATAACGCCTTATCACACCATGTAATCATCTGACAGGCCCCTAGATCAGCTGGCACAATCTTTTGCTCTGTTCACGCACCTACTGATAACACCTTATCACACCATGTAATCATCTGACAGGCCCCTAGATCAACTGGTACAGTCTTTCCTCTGTCATTCCCCTCCACGATGCCTCGACAAACCGACCGCCAGTGGACTACCGACGTCGCACTCGAGCTCATCACTGCTCTCCGCCTCCTGGAGACCGTCACTGATGACTCCTTGGACAAGAATATCTTTGACGACAGCTCCGAGTCGGGATCGGATACTGACACGGATTCTGACGACAGAATCATCCATGGTGCACCGCTCAGCACACGGCTCATTGGAGCCCTTGCTGATCTTCACTCTGAGCGGTACCTCAACGAGCGGCAGGACATCGAAAAGACGACCGAGATCATGTCCTTGCTCTTGGGATCATGGAAGACCAGCCGTCCCGAGATATTCCGAGACTACTTGCGCATCACACCAGCCGCCTTTGACAAGCTGCTTGAAGGCATTAACAATGACATCGTCTTTAGCAACAATTCTGACACCGCCGAACAGTTGCCTGTTCAGCACCAGCTTGCTATCACTCTGTATCGGTTCGGTCATTTTGGTAACGGTGCGAGTATTCACTTGACGGCCCTCCTCTTTGGTGTTGGCTACGGCACGGTCCCCAAGTGCACCAACCGTGTCATCTTGGCACTGTGCCGAGATCAATTCCGCCGCTCTGCGATCTGGTGGCCAGAGGATGGGTCTGAGGCGAAGGAGGCTGCGAAAGCATGGGTTGAAGAGCAGGATCGATCATGCCCTCAGTGGAGGGATGGCTGGGTCATGGTAGATGGGACTCTGGTGCCATTGTATGCACGCCCCGCCCATTTTGGCAATAGCTGGTTCGATCGGAAATCGAACTACTCTTTGAATGTTCAGGTGTGATGTTCCTTCGTGTTTCCATCGCCTACATGCTGACCTTGCTTCAAGATTATCAATACACCTGACCTGCGAATTGTTGACTACGGTGTTGGGCTACCTGGCAGTCAACATGACGCAACTGCTTGGAAGAAGACGCGCATTCCACGAGAGCATGAGACACTGCTCCCGAATGAGGAATGGTGCTGGGCGGATTCGGTGTACCCGATTCAAAAATATCTTGTTGCTCCATACAAGAAGTAAATTTAATTTTCCATCGCGCATCCCATCCATCTGCTCAAATTTGTTCTCAGACCGGAAAAGGATGAGGGCCGCAATCCTGAATTTAATTACACCCTCTCAGGAATCCGCATTCGTTCGGAGCATGCTGTCGGCTATCTCAAGGGCCGATTTCCATCCTTAAAAGGCCTCCGCTTGCGCATCGACAACAAGAACCACCAGCTTTTTGCTACCACGTGGGTCATTGCGTGCATGGTTGTGCACAACTTTTGTATCGAACATGAGCACCTGGCAGCTGCCTTTGAGCTTGATATATTTTTTCAGGAAGGGAGGCGTCTTATGGCTGAGGATCGGCAAGAAAATGGGGCTGCAGATCCTGATTTAGACTTGGATGAAATCCGGAGGGACCATACGAACGATGGGCCGAGGCGTTCTAAGCGATCCAAGAAGTAAAACAGTTCGTGTCATTCAAAGGACCAGTAAAGACGGTAATAGGAGTTGGGCGAATGAAAGTGATACAGGAAGGACTGTGTTACGGAGTTGGACAAAGCAATCGCGGATGCTGTCCATTCGGGGAATAATTGTGCTCTGAGTAATAATGTAACTGGGGACAGTTACAATTTATGAAAAGGGGAGATGGGACTTGGACGATGTCAAAAATTTTGAATCTGGACCCTGACAATGATTACACAAATCGCTAGCCAAATAGGCGAGACGAGGCGGTAGATCAAAGCATACGGGCCGGACTTGGAAAAACATGTTATCCGATGAAAATCATGATGAGAAAGCTTCCGCGGATGCTAAGATTGATGATTATGTGTCAAAGTGATGCTTAATTTCCGATTGAAGTAATCAGGAGCGGACGAATTCTACACATGGTAGTAACAAGGGAAGGGTACGGCTACAAAAGGGGCCTACTCTAGAGCGTGTTAAAAGAGCAAAAGGATGAAGCCTAGACATCAAGTATGATGGAAGGCTAAAAATCTTCACTAGCTCGTCGAAACTGGCCAGGGCGCGCATTATGAGGATGGGTTGGATATATTCTATGATTCCCTGGGCAAAGAAAGAGCCAATAGGGATAGGAGTGATGTTCCAGAGATGAAAAACTGCGGCACAATCCGAGTAGAATTGGGTGATCCATGCATCACGCTCTATCGCGATTGATCAGGATGACCCCAAAAATATCGAAATAAAATGCGTACCAATGTCTGGGAGTAGAGTAGAGCGGATATCATGGTACTGGGCCAAGCATAGGCAGAAAGCCTCGCGGCTGCAGAACGTGCAGTAATTTGGGGTCATTCGAATAATGCATGGGAAGCATGGGGCGTTCCAGCGGATAAATGTGTACAAGGAAGGATGTCCCGAGCAGGAGTCGCAAGGGTTCTCCTAGAAACGATGGGTCAGGAACATCCATGAACGGGCAGAAATCATAGTACCGGGTGTAACTGGAACAATGTTTCCACATTTGGAGCTAAGGCGTCATCAATATTGGAGTAAGATGGCAAAGTTGGCCAAGAATCTTCAACAAGAAAGTGACAAAGAGGGTCATAATCTGGGGTGAAGGGAGACATTGCCATCTTGAAAAATCACAATCGTGAATGGGCTATTTATACTGGCTAGGTCGCTTCGGCAATTCTATCCCAGGAAAATGGAACCACAATGCGGGATGAGTGGATGTGCGTAGCGTGGATAGAGCAACAGAACTCTGGTTCTACTACCACAAACAGAGGCGAAAATACGATGGAAGATGTTTTGTTTCTACAAAAAGCAATCGCAGTTACTCAAAGAAGGGATATGCTTCCATTCTGCGGGGAAAACTATAGCGGGAACTTAGAAATAGGGGCTAAAACATCAACTACGATCGTATTAACTGAAAATTGGGCTGTTCGCTGCATTTCAAAGAGGATTCAGGACTCGTACCCTAAAAGGGATACGATCCTTGATCCTCGAGGGTTCAATAGATCGAATGATGGGTCTTGACATGAACGGGTCACTTCGATGGCAAAATAAGATTTGTCATGTTCAGAAAGAGGTCAAATACGGCCAGTTGAGTGGGGACACTCAATATTTATGAAAAGGGGAGATGACAGACCTGGTATTGGGGCACCCGGGCATTTATTCAAATCTGCTCGAGTTGCAACGTACTACAATGTACTTCATTACATTACGACGTCATCTCACAAGGGCTATTGCTGGCCTGAGCAGTTAGCTAAAAGGGATATAATGTGTCTTGAACCATTAGAAAGGCGCTGGACAACAATCCTGGTAAAGGGTTGACGTGGGAAGCCGCTAATGGAGCAATCGCGGAAAGTGCCTTACCATCCTGGAAACGGATTGGGGCTACTGCACATCCCTGACTAAGGGCGTATTACGAGGGATTATCCATCTGAACTAGAGGGATCACTGTCAGGCATCATCTGACGTCTTCAGAACTGCCAAGAGAAGGCTGGACTTGGTCGATCTACCAATTGACTAAGCAACCATACTCAGGTACTGGGAAGCGACGGCTATCACGGTTTTCAGACAAATCACTTGAGTGGTTCAAAGCGGGACCAATTAAGCGAAGGGTTACCAAGGAGGGTAACAGAGTGCTGACGAGGAGGTCGGCTAAAAGTTGACATATCAACAATATCCCATCACGATCGTTCTAAGCGATGTAGATCTTGACTCATCGCTAAGCTCGGCTCGTTGATATTTCTTACAAATCTCTCTCAATTTTACTAATCGCTTGATATCCGACAGGAGTTCATCGGCTAGCTGCTATACCACTAGTCATATACCCTGAACCCTATTGCACGTTTGTATCTGTCTCGTTTATATTTAGAATCCTGTAACGTATTTAAGGGGATGGTTATGGGAGGAACGCCAGTGAATCTCACCCCACCTGTTGGACGCGAAGTTACTAGACTTCACGCTTAACAGGTTGAGTAGGCATTCATTCGGAGACACCCAGAAGCTATACCAAGTTTCGTTTGTTTTCCCTGTTTGAATATTATCTGTGTTGGATTTGGATCTTTATAAGGACGCGTGGACATATTGGATAAACGGAACGGACGCGTGGAATATAAGGAAACGGATCGGACTTGACAATTGGTTGTAATCTCACAAGGATTAGCAATCGCGGATACTATTGGAATTGGGATTCATAAAGAATCATTTGCGTTACGCATCGGAGTACTATCTCCAAACCTAGACCCACACTATACAAAACCGTTGAACATAAAATCTCGTCTGTCTATCCGCGATTGCGCCTAGAACGGATTCGAGCAAGTTTTATCTATACGACTTGTAGACCTATAAAGTCTTGCTTCTCAAAAGAGAACTAAAGTTCAAATTGCCACAATCTATACTGGATTGGAACCCCGAACTTGCGCGAGGACTATAGTGTTTGAGTTGTTGTAGTCGCATTGTCGAACCGCATATTCATTTACAAGGTTTGGTTTGTGGTTATTTCACCGCTTGCCCCATAGTCAGTGTTTCATCGTCGTGATCGTCACGAGGACAGCCTACCGATTGTGTCAGATTTGGATGTGAAGAAAGAGGGGACACATACCCTGATAGTTGCTCACAAAGGCCAACCCATTAGAGAGAATGTACTGGGCATGCTGGGAGAATGCCAAGAATATCACAACAGTATCATTCTGAACAGAAGGAAGGGGCTGCACCGAGCAATTGTGAATATATTTTTTGAACGGGCCGCTGATATATTCCTCTATCATATATACCTTCGTGCGGCTGGCTTCTCCCTGCGCGATAGCCAAGCCTGCTTCTGTGAAGCGCAGCTCAGGAACTTTGAAGCACGGCTTCCAAGTTGGGTTGTCTGCAAACAGTTTTTGGCGCACCGTTGTGATGTGAGCGTAGGTCGCATCCAAGAGAGTGTTGGCCCATTGATGGGTCAGAAGTTTGTCTGTGAGGAATGTGAGCTGTACCCGCAACGGGTGATCATCTTGTGCGCTATATAACCGTCAACCGGTGAGTGACATACAAGTTATGTAGAAACATACCATTCTTATCGAACTGGTGACCTTGCTTAACACAAACATTGACAGCCTTCGAACGGAACGGGAATGCCTCCACTTGCCCCTTGTGCGCTATTTTAAAGGCACCTACACTTGGATTGCTGTAGTCAACAGTGAGCGTGTACACTCCCTCGTCCTCAAACCACTCCAGACGGGTCTGGGCAATCATGGATTGAGTCAAGCTGCCGAGGCTCATGAACTTAACCTTGCGCAAAACAGCGTCGAATGTGCGGAATTGCACTAGAATTGACCAGCAAAGAGTAGATACAGCAAATAAGGACTGCTCACCAAATGGGTGCATGTCTTCGGTGTTTGTTTTGGTTGCCAACGAGAGCATGCGTGCCAACTCACTAGGCAGAGGTAGTATGGTAGACGTTAGAGTGAGAGCGGGGGCATGGAACGAGTTGAGGCCGTCCTGGGCACTCGTCATGGTGGATTTGGCAGAGGCAGAAACCGTGGCACCGGTGGCGATGGAAGTGATGTCGGTGTAAAGTGTCGGGACGGCCCTGAATAACAGTGAATGGTAGTTGGACAGAAAAACTTACCTCCGTGTTCCCCCGTTTGTGCAGCCCAACCGAACTCTGAGAGCTCGTCATGGTGGATTTGACGGAGGCAGAAACTGAGGCACTGGTGGCGACGGAAGTGATGTCAGCGTAAAGTATCTAGGACGACCATGAATAACAGTGAATGGCAGTTGAACAGAGAAACTTACCTATCTCTATTCTGGGCTCCATTGGAGGGGACCAATGGAACCGGAATAAATGCCAGTGATTCGCCGAAAAACTACTCTGCATATGAACAACTACTGCTGCACCAATCACTACTCCTCGAATCACGTAGCACCAAGCGCAATAGAGTTGTTGCCCATTCAATTGTTTGCGACTTGAAAGGGACAAGAGCGAGGCGTAGAGGTTCTACAGCACCCCGCAAATGAGACTCAGTGCTTGACAAGTTGATCGATGCACTGAGAAATCTCTTGCCGCAAAAATTCAGCGTCTCCGATAAACCAATCGCTTTGACGTCGTGGCTTTCCAGAGATCAAAGACCGAGTGTCAGAATCATAGCTATGGGTGTTACTTGTGCGCATTTGGTTCAGACGGCGACGGGATGCACACTTTCCAAAAAAGGAACTCGACCATTGGCAAGAAAATTTCATATTCGCGGCATTGGTATGTGTACAACTCTGGAAACAAGGTATGAACAGCGGTGGTGGTAGCGGGGAACACAGCAGACATATGGGTAAGGCAGTTGAGGAGGAAGGGGACGATCTGCCTTGCACCGTCTCGTACTTATTCGGGGACTCGCCCTCCAGACACGGACGACTTGTGTGCACCCGTCCAGTATCTCCACCTCTCCGTCCACTGCCTGCACTTCCTCTACCTGCAAGGAATCTAACTGCTGCGCGTGGCACTCGAGCCTGCGCATCCGCTGTGTCTGCGCTGTGCCGCCGTGAATCGATGTTGCAGGCGGACACGCTCATGTCGATGGTGGTGGTGGTGACGCTCGTGGCCATGGTTGTCAAGGAATTCATGAGCTTGACCGTGTTCGGGAGTGGTGTCCTCGGCATGAGGAATCAAGCGAGTCTCAACAGCAACAACGCAGACATGTACTCGTCTCTGTATCGCTCCTTAACCTAGTTTGCCCTCAGCTCACCGCCCCGCGACAAGCTGTTCCACCTCCTGTCGCGGACATGAACGAGCCATGCTTGCACCTGCAGCGAATCGAAACTCAAGTGCACGTGTCTGCTGCGTGACATGTCTATGGCACGGCGAGTCGGTGCTACAGGCGGTCCCGCTCATGCCGATGATCATTGTTCGCACAGCAACGTTGAGGCGGCGTCGAGGAGCACGAGGATGAAGGAAACGGATATGGATGAGGAGGTGCTCGTTCATTCTTTTGGTATGTGACTGGTGTGGTGTGGCTTCCAGCCAGCTCGTTCTCTCGCTTGCACTTGTGCTCATGAAGATGCTCCTCGTGGAGCGGCGGCACAACGTCACGGTGACGAGGCGAACGGACTGCAGAATGTGCAGTTGCCTCTCGTCGTGCTGGACTCAGAGCTACCTCACGCACGAGATGAGACGCGCCACGGGGCGAAGACTTTACGCCTTCACTGCACGTTTTGGATTGGAGTAGCGCCTGGGTGGGCATGTGTTGCTTAGGAAAGTATATGTGCGGGTGAGGGGTAGGATCGAGTGGTGTCGTAGCGGGAATGAGTTGAAGGCAACTAGGATAGCCGAAGTGGAGAGAGCGAAGGCGCAGGTGGACGGAACAGAGAAGACAATCAGGAACAAAGTGCACCAGTGGCGAGCAATGAACGATAATTGAAGGGACGCCCATCACGAGCGACATCGCAGAACAGCACAGTCCACGTCAAGTCCTGATGGTGAAAATTAAAACGGATGTTCAGAGCCAAAGGGATGGAAAGGCATGTACTGATTGCCATCAATACCACTTTGCACAGTCTTACCCTCAGTCGGTCATCGATAAGATTGGGCTCTCGTCGGACGCAGGGTCACGACCCAAGGGCGGAATCACATCCGGATGTCCCTTGCACGCCGTCCATCGTCCTGGTGCCTTAGTCCCCACATTTACTCAAGAAGACACCTTATGACTGCGAAGTAGATACAAGGCGACGAGGATCAAGAGGTAGCGCAGGGTGACTGGGGTTTTGCGAACGGTGGGCGTGAATGAGGTAGAGTCTCGGATGTGACACTAGAGGCCCACGAGGTCGTCTGTTGCCCAAAGGTCAGCACAAACAAAGAAGAGAGGAAAAAGGTAAAGAAAGGGGTGGCGGGGCAATAAGACAAAACCGAAGTAACAACACGAACCTGACTGTATATATGCCTCCTGTCCATGCACCCTTCGTCAATGGGGGTGCAGAGCAGCTTCTACGACTGCAAAGGAAATTGCCAAGGCCTGGCATGAAAAGAAATGAGTGCGGGAAGAAAATCAGAGGGGCAGAAAGGGTCATACTGCTCGTCTGTCTCGCCCTCGAAACCATGCAAGCAAAGTCGTGGATCAAGGGAGACACTATGCGAAGGGGTTGTTGCGTGTAGTTTTAGTGACAAAATCGAAAGAGAAGTGCAAAGTTCCAGAGTCTCGATCCTGAGTTAGAGACAGAATGATCGGGTTGTTCTTCAGCCCAGGTGTTGAGAAGTCAGCTGTACTGAATTATTTCATTCAAATTGACAGTCATGCGTCACGGGCCCCTCTGTCGATGTCGAATATTGGTCGATGTCACGTGTCACGAAGGCTTTTGTCGAACCTCCAACAAGCTGTCACAAGTATCCTCCTCCCCCCCCTCCCCCCCCTCCCCCCCCTCCCCCTAGAGTGCAAAATTTCCGTAAGATTGTCGAAATTTTGGAGGGTGTCACAAAAATTCGGCCGTTGTCGAAATGTCGAATAGGTAAATCCGGTCACGCGTCACCCCCCCTGTCGATTTGAATGAAATAATTCAGTATGCTAGAATCCTCGTGGTAGGAGAGAAGCCGTTCTCAGCCACGTGTTCGAGGAACGTGTCTGAACTGCCACGATCATGATGGATCGGCAAGCATCTGCGGACCGAGCTTCCGCTTCTTCCTTTTTGCTTGTCGTCGTCTGCCTCGTTGTCGTCGTCGGCATTGACATCCCTAGCGAGCGATGGCAAGGCGATCCAAGGCCAAACCACAGCGACAAGGACAAGGACAAGGACAGTCGCCTCTGCAAGGTCAGCACCTCTGTGATATAATTTTAAGTTCTAAAAAGATAATTCATGTGTTAAAGCTTGAAGAGCAAGCGGCGTCAGCACGACGGCGCATCAAACCCGAGCCATCAACAAATACCATATTTGGCATGTAACTCACCTTTTGAACCCAACCATGGTCAGTACCAGCATATTTGTGGATTGTGACAATCATGAAAGCCCTCCAAGATACCCTTGACTGCAAAATCCTCTCTAATTTCCACTAGTAGATCCCCTGTGAACAGTTCAAAACTTTCCGGCTATCAAGACTGACGAAGATCGCCATCAAACTCACGAAGATCACGATCAAACTAACGATGACTTAACCGAGCTATGACTGACGAGTTTGTATACGTCCTGTCAAAAACCTTAATCCAATAATGTTATTAGCTGGGGTGCATGGGGACAGAGAACAGGTACACTTATCGCTTCTATGCCACCCAATGAGAGTTTACAATTGGCTCAGGTATGTACCGACCGTCGTAAACTCTGAAACAAAATCATAATTGACTTCTTGTTGGCATCGAGACAGAAGTTATGGAAGCACAGTCCTGATGGAGATGAGTCTTCATCCGGCGATGGCGGACAGCAGGCGAGGCGCCCTATGATTGATAAAGTGGGTACTTATTGCCGATGAGCGGCGCGGCCCGCTACCAGGATGAACTGAATAGAACAGTGACTTGCGAATTTGAATGCAGGTACATTTCAAGAAGCTCAAGTTGAGCACAAGAATTGAATGAGCAAGAGCTGAGTTGAGAACCCAGGTCAAACACCAAGATGTAAGTATCAAGGCGGAAGAGTGTCTAGATTGCCAGGGTTAAAATCAGACACACGCAGCGGTCTTGGCAGATTTTCACGTCAAATAAATGGGCATGCATGATACGGCACCATGTTTACTGTCGACAAACCTCTCTGCACTTCATGCGCCCAAAAGTATGTCCCCGCATCGCGATCCCTCTGTTCGGATACTTCCCTCACTTCTCCTATCTGTGGCCGCGCATTGAAATCCCCGTTCCTGAGAAGCTTTGACCATCTATCTACTCCCATTTTGTGACAACTCTTCTGAATATTGCTGAAGAATTTATTTCGCAACAGGTATCGTTTCCTATGGTAATGGTGCGCATATACGGATTACTTTCCTGTTCGACTAATCAAATAGCCTGTACATCGCGAGTATAAAAATGTCACCAGCATCCCTGGGCAATGCGATGGCAGTATACACGCAAACAACGAAGCAATGTGAGGCAATGCTGTCCTTCTTCACTGTATTGTTTCATTTGTGCAGATGGAGTGCAACTGAGTGCCGCTATCAGGTACATTCCCTCGCCGTTATAGGCTCTTTCAATTCACCCGAGTTCTGGCCCATCTATGCCTTTTAGTTCGGAGTCTTACCGACTGTATGGTCTCTATCTGCCCTCGGAAATGCAATACTAAATCAGCATGCAGTCTCATTCACGACTATTTCATCTCTCTCACCATCAAGGTGCGTTGAATACTTCGTGACAGCCGCGGCGCATGCCTCATGACTCCGATGATAGGCCACTTTTCTCGCAGCGGTCCAAGCTCAATCAATGGCTTCTCCGTCGATACAAACGACACGCATCTCCTGGCGGTGACATGAACCAGTCTCACAAGACAAACCAACTTCTTGTACATCCTGGCAGGTCATGACTCAACCACAATCATAGCAATCAGCACCGAACAGCAATCATGAATAATAACTTCTAAATTAGGCCGCTAAACGATTGATTCTAATGTTAATGCTGTGCTGTGCCAGTATTAGTACCGCTCCGTTCTCAGCGATCCACATGGTACCGGACCGTCCCATGAAGGTATGACTAATACTTACGGGCTGTAACAATGAGCGTTAGGGATCCACCGTACCGTATACGGTTACGACCGTAAGAATTACGGGTATTTACGGGTCCTAACCGGCCGTAACCGTAACCGTATTCACTTTCTCATGGCCTTGTACGGTACGGTTACGGTTACGGTACGGTTATTACGGCCGTATACGGTCGTATGAATTGACATAAAATGTAATAACCCACTAAATCTAGGTATCTACTCTTCTTTCAGCCGCCAAGATTCTGGAGGGTTTTGCACTTGAGACGGAGATGGTGCTTCAGCAGCATCAAAGTCCAGATGGTTTCTGGTTTCAAACGGGAGCGTTGCAGGGAGATTGTATCGAAGAAGAATTACTCGACGACTCAGAAGCTGGATAGTGCTCATCGAAGTAAGCATGAAGCTCTTTTTTTGCTCTTCGAGATACTTGAGAAGGTGACGCGTCACGGTCGTGGATGCGTGAATCTAATCAGGGACGCGTCAGATGCGGCGAGAAAAGCACATGGTGGTCCGGCTTGATGTACGCGTCACCGGGGTGGTGTACGCGTCATCACGCAATTCGGCCGTGGCAGGCCGAATTGGCTCCAAAATCGAACCATAGTATCAAGGAGTATCAAGTGAATTTACGGTCGTAAAAACCCGTATACGGCCGTATTTTTACGGGTGATTACGGTATACGGTACGGTTATCACCATACCATAAAAGGTCTCTCTGAGAGCCTGTACGGTACGGTACCGTAACCGTATAACCGTAACCATATTACGGTTTTATACGGTTACGGTGGGGATCCCTAACATTGAGCATTGGACTGCCAAATCAACGGCATCCCGCATGAGCACACAATTGACAATTTGACAATTGTATACGGAGTATAAAGAGCCGGGCAATACAAGGAGACCTTCAGAGCTTCAGCTTCCCCACTTGAATCGACACCACTGCGATTTACTTACCTTGGTCAATGTCGAAATCCTCGGCACTAGGGCTCAAATCCCTGCTTGCGCTGTTTGTATTGCAATATGTCTTAGCAGCCCACATAGGATCCTGTGTTCCGTCCAGCGTACTATCCTATGCTCACGACAATCTCTGATAGCCAGGCATTGTGGGCACAGTGAGCTCCATCGCCCTTGCGAACACTTTCAACACATCAGCTATTGCAGCATATGTCTATGGAGTGGTGGTCTACATTATCTGCTTATACCTCCCATGTAGATTGTATACTTTGAGCCCCACATGCCCTGACATGTCAGGCCTCCCATACCAATGTTACCCAATGCTGGCCAGTCCAAGCCAACTGAGCGCCTTTCTTCAAGTCGCGGATGAACTTAGCTCCGACTACTACATGGGCTTCAACGAGTATGCATCTGGATTATCACCCTTTCGATTCGGCTGATTTGTGGAAGGTGTAATGAGGCTGGGGGATGTAACACGAGTCCGGCACAGGCTTTTTCGATATGGTCTCAAGCGATGGTAATTCCGGGAAAAAGCTAGTCTGCCCTGTCACTTCCTCGGCCACCTCGGGAACGACATGGGAGCAACAATTCCTCCAGTATTGCGGTGCCAATTGCGTAGGTCTGTCGACCGATACCGAGAACAAGGGCTGATAATTTCACAGTGTGATGTTATGCCGCTTCATTGGTTTGGAACCCATATCGCGGTGTTCCAACAATACGTGATTAGTACTAACATTGCATGATCATGATTGAAGATCAGTTCTTGATTTTCCACCAGCAAAGTTGGCATGCAACGTACTACTCTTCCCATATGGATCACTGAGTTTGGCTATGAGGTGAGGTCTGTGATATACTGCATACGCGGGACCGTTATTGGGATATTTGTGAGGATTTCAACGGCGGTAGTGCCCCACTTTAGCAGAGCTGGAGACCTGGTTCCAGCAAGCTGTATCATGGATTAACCAACAGTCATATATTGAGATCTACTTCCCTCCTATTGGAGGAGACGTATTCCCCCTCCTGAACTCTGACTCTTCTTTGACAGCTATGGGTCATATTGCCTTCGTTTTCTGATTGCAGCCGTTGCAAGTTTTGCAGTAGTTCACCCATAAATGATACTAGTAGGACAAAAGTCTAGGGTTCCGTGAATGACCAGGATTTGAACATCGCGACCGGAGTTGAACTGACCACGTAACCGAAGGTTCAACCTTTGAAGACTCGGAGAAATTGATAGATTCTGTCGCTGTTGCGTTTCTGAGCTCCGTGCTAGGGGTACTTAATCAGGGTCGATGATCGACCCATCACCGCGATCACCGAGACAGGGGCTTGTCACTTCTTTTCTTCTTCCGACTCCGACAGAAATGACAGGTGGCTCTTTGTGGGTCCAGAAAGTGAGGAGGAATATGAATACAGCCAATCCTACACACATGGGGGCTGTGGCCTGTGAAGCTAGGTGATTCTTTTGGCCCCGGCGGCACTCGCCGATACCGGATTATCTTCAAGCTCGGATATGGCAGTTTCTCGACCGTGTGGCTGGCCCGCGACCGCGTCGAAAGGTCAGATGTTTTTCCTAGAGAAACGAGCAGCTGGATCTCATCGGTCATAGTTGAAATGATGCACTGAAAATTGTTGCGGCGGAAAGCACAGCGCAGACCCAGGACGCAGATATCCTCGAGCGTCCCAGAGCCCGCAACCCTACCGCAGGGCAGCAACCGAACATCATACAGCTTCTGGACTCGTTTTAGCACACTAGTGCAAACAGCATCCATCAAGTACTCCTCACACAAACCGTACTCCCCCTCCTCACTGACTTCAACAATGGTTACTCTAAATTTGAACCTCGACTCACCAAGGACCACCTGCGTCCAACAATTGAGGGGCTCGCATATAACCACAGTCATGGTATTGCACACGGAGGTTCGGCCCTTTTCAGTTCCGCATTGCAATAGCTACCTTACGCTGTCTTGTGCGTAGATCTCTACCCCAGCAATGTTGACATTGCGATCCCCGAGTTCGATCAGTTCGAAGAGCTGGCCTTTTGGTACCACACTACTCACCCTCTTCTCCGGGCTCTAATACCAATTTCGCCCGATCATGATCATCACTTCACTTCACTTCACTCTCTTTATCAAATAATGCCTCTCTGTCTGTCCGAAGCTGTATCTCCATTTGTAAACTTCTGCGGTCATTTGACAGGCACATCAGGAAAAACCTCCTTTGGGAATATGCCCATTTGCTCCCCAATTTCCGACAAAAAAGGTCCAAACCGGCCAGATTAGTTAGGTTGGGACAATTTCCTCTTTTGCAACCTTGAAACTAAATTTTCCTCAGTTTGGTGCCCCATTGGCCATGTTCCTCGCGGCATTTCTTCAAATTTTGGTCCACAGAATTGGGCAGAAATGTATTAGAAGGTATATAGCAGCATATTCTAACAAGTTCTATACAACATGGCTCCGCAGCACCCTTCGGAGACAGATGAGCATGAATGCGCACACCCTATGCTGCATTTGGGGTGGGCCGCGCCGCTCGAGTTCACCTGACACGTGGACATAGTCGGACAAGTACGGCCGTCCCCGAGCTGCTTGCCAGCGAAGGTCCAAGCGCTGTTGGTCAGGGGAACAACTCAACCTCGATCTTGCCGGTGCAAGGATTTTGGAGGCATTAGAAGCCAGCAGAGATGAGAAAGCGATGCCGCCTTGTCAGTGAGAGGTAGGGAGGAAGAGGATAGAGTGAAAAGCGGGCCGGACCAAGTGTGAGGAGTACTATGACAAGAGTGTGAGAAAGGATTTCCGAGTAAAGGCATAAACACATGTCCATATTTGGGCATGAGGCCTGCCAGGGGCCGTGCCGCGAGGTAGATCGAGGGAGGTCGAGGTGATGGCCCATCAAAACTCGGTTCAGCTCGAGGTACCTTGACACACCAAATAAAGCAAAATTTCAGTCTGGACTGAAATGTGAATTTATTTGATAATAATCAATATACATATCAGCTGCATCAGATTTGGCCCGTATCTAATGTGGTTGATTCTCATAGTTATTTCGGCCACAGAGAATTTTTGAGGTCATGGAGAGAAACCGAGACCTGCCGTCATCTACGTCATCTGCCCACCGTCAAAAGCGACCAAACAGCGCCAAACTCCGCCATTGTCCTCACCGCATTGTGGCTTTTGACGTGTCGGACTATAAAACGATGGTAGAGTCCTCGATACAAACCAGCTCCTGCCTCACCCACGACCCACACGAACCTAGGACCGGTTCCTACCCAGCTTTTCTTTTCTCTTCACTTCAATCAAGAGTATTCACGACTCACGACACTTTCCTTGACTTTCAATCTCTCTCCAACCACTAGACCAACATGATGTTCTCTACCACCCTCACCTCCGCCGCCGTCCTCCTCTCTCTGGTGCTCCAGGCCACCGCACACGCCATGCCCCTCCCCGCGCTTGGCGTCACTGGCTCCCCCGTGCGCAACGACGCCCAGCGCCTATCCACCGCCAAGCCTTGCGGCAACACCGACATTGCCTCCAACCTTGACAAGGCCACCGCCGTCCCTGTCGAGGCGGATGGGAGCACGGTGATGCTGAATGTCACGAATTTTAACCCGTGAGTCTGCACCCCCCACCTCCTTCCTTCGCGCTTGGGACTAAAAGCTGACGTTGTGCCACAGCGGCGCCGACGGCTCGCGCTCCGTCTCCGTTCTCGTCGACCCCACCGGCACCGGCAAGAACTTCGTCGCCGCCAAGGTCACCAAGAACGGCGACCCCGCGCCCAAGACGAACGGCAGGGACAAGGTGACGCTATCGCTCCCTGCGGGGACGAAGTGCACGGCTGGGAAGACGGGAAATTTGTGTCTCCTTGTGCGTCACGCCTAGCCTCCTTTTGTATTCCAGCAGGTATTGACGCAGGCGGATTGCAGTCTGTGAAATCCTCAGCCGGCTTTGGCGCCTGCACCGTCGTCTCGCAGCTCTCTTCCGGCTCCTCCGACTCCACGCCGAGTGCGTCCGCAAGTGCTGCGCCTGTCTCGACCAAGGTGCCGTGCAAGAGCAGCAAGAACAAGCGCCGGGCAGTGGTACGTCTCTTTCTCCTCTTTCTTCCCCCGTCTCTTTCTCCCTTCCCTTCTCTTCCCTTCTATCCTTCCTCCCTCCGCATCCCCACCTCCTACGCTTTCGCTTTCGCTTGACCTCCTTCGCCTCGACTGTCATCTGCGCGGTGTACTAACCTGTGTACAGGGGACGCGCGCCGCGCGCGCCTTGCGCATCGAGTCTGAGAGCCGCAACGTGCACGGGAACCCGGTGTTTGCGGCGACGCCGCTCTAGGCTGCAGCGCCCTGCACGCCTGACTCTGACAACGTAGATGTATTTCTAGCCCACTTCTTGTATCGTCCGTCGTAAGTATCCTACCGTACAGTATAAGTATCCAATTTTCTTGTTCCTATCAATCTCCTGGTGATTCGAGTGAATTTGTTCGTCGCGGTTTCTTGGCCCAAAGAGGAAATAGAGAGTGGCGGTGCCACGCTTTTCTCCGTCTCTCGACTTCCATCTTCCGATGCATCTGAAGGCCACAGAGGCGTTTCTCCATCGGGGGTACTATTGGCGGCTTAAGCTTGGCCCGGGCACTTCACCCACACAACGTTTCTCTTCTCATTCGACGATCGTCATGACCAGAAGCGTGTCTTAAAGCTTCTACTTCGGCCGCGCCACTGGCATGCAATCGCTGAGGCTCGGTCGTACTCGGCTGAAGCTCGTCTCGCTCGCTCGTCTCTTTCGAGTCCTTGTCTTCCATTTTCCTTGAAACTGCCGCGCCTCGGGTCTTTCGTGCGCTTGTACATCTCAGCGAGAGTAGTCGAGACCGACTTGACTTGACTCGCTCGAGGCTCATCTCAGCGGGATGCATCGCGTCGCTGATTTCTTTCTTTTCTTGTACCAGCACCCAGCCTCTTCCGCAGCGACCGCGTCCTGCCCTCTGGCTCCATGATCAGCTGTCGTCGACTCAGATTGAAACTCTCGTGATTGCGCACTAAAGACAAACTTAACCAGTAGCTTACTTGCTCGTTCCGCTTCTCCCGGTACCGGTTTTTGGTGCCCAACCCTACACGTTGGCCGCTACGTCAAAGTCCATCCCACCGCTCGCGCTGCGCCTGCTTCCCTCCTGGCGCTAGCTCTCGCCCGTGCTATCCGGCGCTTCGATCCGCAACGAAGCGACATTGGCTACTCTACTTACCACGTTGCACTCTCTTTCCTCCAAGCGGTGGCAAGAAAAGTGTTTCGACGCGGCAGCTTATTGCAATGCCCACTTCAACATAGCGCGGCTTCACTCCTCCGAGCCTAAAGCTGGAAACGGAAAACGGGGAATGCCGGTGCCAGCTTGTCGCTCTCTTGGTTTGCCACGAAGACTCTTCTCTTCTCTATCTACTTTGCACGGTGCGCACGCCGCAGAGCCAACCTGGCTCCCGGTGCGGCACCGTTCCACGACTCCTCAGCTCTCTCTTTCCCGACCTTCATCTCACGAACTCAGAAAAAAGTGTTCTTCTACGATCGGCGTGGCTTCAAGTTGGGCCGGGCGCACCAAGGATATTCCTCATCTGCAATGTGTAGAATCCATTTCCACCACGACTGGAGAAGCGTGACTCTCTATATATAATTCTACTCCACGGCCGCGCCCTACAATCGCCAAGCCTCGTTCGTGCGAAGCTCATCTCCTTTGCTCGTCTTATGCTTGTGGTCGAATTTCCGCGCCTCGGGCCTTTATCTATCTGCTCCCCTGGTCTAGACCTCGCTGGCAGAACTCGTCTGCCTACCCCAATTTAGCGTACAGGCATCTCAGGCTTGCCGCTTGCGAGTCGAGCAACTGGCTGTCGCCTGAAAGACGAAGCGCGACTCAGAGGAGTTTCTAGCGAAGGCTGCCGGTCTATGGGCTGTATGCAGTGACCTGGATGCCTGAGGCTTCAGCAAATCTCGCATGTTCGATCATTCTCCCTGCGCCCGGACGTCTCCTTTGTCCTGTGCAATCGTGAAGAAAAGAAAACAGCAGTCCGACGGGCCCAAAATCTCGTCGATTCCATTTCTAAGTTTTGACCCACTGGGATGTTAGCGAACGAGTTCGGAGCAAGTCGGCGCGGAGCCTCACTAGCGAATACAGTACGCGCGCGGGCAACGCGACGGCTGGAATTTTACTGTTACATGTAAGTAGCATGCGTGTCCCACACAGCGCTCTTCACTCTGCTCACCACACGATCGAGTGAAGAGCGCGTACATCCCTCATTTTATATCTCACTTACATTCATTACCTACTTGCGACGGCCCGGAGCGGAGCCAATTCATATATTGTCTTTTGATTTTCAGTGCCTTCTTAAGCCCCATCCGTGCGCAGATCACCTTTGACGAGCTCCAATACTCTCAGGCAAGCATGGTCCCGCATTGGTGCAGCCTGGTACGGAAAGTCACTCGTAGCCAGTGAACAATTGAGGTGACGGGTAACACCCCGTAAACTTTTAGTCGAAACGCTACAGTAGAGTTGAATAGAGGACGCGGCAGAGGAAAGATCTGTTTTGCCGACTCAGATGCAATCCGGGCTCGTCAGGGCCGATAAAGAACCCTATTGACAACGCTGTGGCGCAACACATGGCCCCATTCCGCACGGCTCAGTCGCACGATCGGTTCTATTAGTACAGGTCAGTCCCTGTTCCTTGTTACAGCACTTTTGCACCCCTTCCCCTCGAAGAGGCGACCGCGTCTACTGTTCCGCCCATCCAGCCGTCGCGATGCGGTCCATCGACATCCTCACCACTCTCGCCACTGCGACTCTTCTCCATAGCGCCCACGGTGCCCGGCCACGACCCTCCGAAGCCAACATGACCGCGCCCAAGGTGATCCTTGACAATGACTGGGGCATCGCCCAGTTCATACCCTACCTCATCGCTCTCGACGCCGGGTGGGACATCCTCGGTCTTGTCAGTGACACATCCGACAGCTGGGCGCTCCAGACCGGGCTGCACGCCCTCGCCACGCTCGAGAGGGGCGGTTTATCCGACTGCATACCCGTTTACAGGGGCGCCGACTACCCGCTTCTGCAGACGCCGAACAGATTCCAGGCATACGAGGCCCTGTTGGGCACCTTGCCATGGGAGGGCGTGTTCAAGCGGGAGAACATCACCGCCGAGGCGGAAGGGGGAGATCCTACATCTGGGGATCCGGGGCGTATTGTGAGGGCGGCGTTCGAGATGCCATACTATGGCTACCCCAACGCCACGTTTGCGGAGGACACGCCGGCGGCTATGTTCATGGTCGAGCAAGTCAGGAAGTATCCAGGGGAAATCACCATCTATTCGGGTGGGGCGTTGACAAACATTGCTCTAGCGGTGCGAATGGATCCGACGTTTGCGCAGAATACGAAGGGCTTGTTCATCATGGGTGGCTACGTGGACAGGATGGTCCAGCAGACAACGGGGGATGTGTTTCAGGCGAGCTTGGTATCGGATATTAACTTCGTTGTGGACCCGGAAGCTGCGAAGATTGCACTGAGCGCTGCATTTCCCAAAATCACGCTGGTTGGAAATGCGGCCAACCTGCTCATTTCAACGCAGGAATTCCTTGACGAGATCTATGAGGTCAAGAATCCGTACAGCGAGCTCGTCCATGCGTACTACGGCACGGGGCTACCTTTCTGGGACGAGACGGCGGCTGCGGTCATGGTTGATCCGTCGATCGTGACGGACTCGGTCGAGTGTGAGTCTTCAAGAGCCCTCTGCCAGCGAGGGCCGAGCTAACTTGCGTACACAGTTTACGTTGACATTGACACAGCCTACAGCTGTAAGTCCCACATTCTCTATTTGCACGCCTACTCCAGCTAAGGTGTTTCCAGCTCCATATTATGGCTACATCAGGCCTTACCAGGCTGCTCTGATGCCACCCGGATTGAGAAGTGTCAGCTACGTCAACAATCTCAATCTGACGGCTCTTGCGAGCCGGATCAAACACTCTGTCCAATACCCCAAGGGTTGTGCCGATTTGGCGAGCTTGTAACTAGGTAGGTAGGTAGGTAGTATTACACGGCACGGTCCCGCTTAGGAACACCGGTTTCCGGGGATTATCCTGGTGTGTACACACTAATTACACCATTGCCCCTGGACCTCCTCAAATTCCTCCAGCTGAGCTCACGGTCACAGTGGATTGTCGGGTGCTCCGGACCAACTCGCTGCGGTAGAACTGTCAGAATCTGAGGAAGCAAAGAAAAGTCAACACATCAACAGGAATTTATCTCATTCAAGCATCTTATTTCCTCTTGTAACCATTCCAGCCTAAGGTTGCAAAGAGTTTTGTGTAAATTCAACACCGTTGTCACACCGTTCAACTTGTCAGTGGTTTGTAAGGTTCACTGGGGGTAAAGGTAAGGTACCATTTGGCTGACCTCTACCTCTACCTCTGAAACCTCTACCCTTATGGGAGGTATACCTTTACCTTGCCAGAGGTCTTGAGAGGTATGACCTTTATACCTCTACTCCACACCTCTGTGAGAGGTTTACCTAGAAATGATCCAAAAAATGGGCTGCACAGATTGACACCTTAGTATATCTTAGCTGTAAGCCCATCTTACACCTCTTGCAAAGCATTTCATGAGTTATGGTTGCATTCCAAGGAAAATGAAAACATAGTCAACAATTACCAAAGAATAAATGCACATGGAATACCGCTGAGAAATCGGGACATGACAATGAGACTCTGTTTCATATTGTTTATATTAATTTCTGGTCAAGTTTTGTACTCAAAGATGTCTGAAATTACTGTCTACACCTTTCAAATCTATACCTCAATGGACCTCTCTACCCCTAGAGGTTAGGTAAGGGTTTGCCAAAGGTATAGATCTTGCAACCTCTACCTCTACCTCTTTCATACCTTATACTATACCTCCAGAGGTATACCCTTACCCCTGGTGATCCTTAGTGGTTTGGCAACATCAGAACAGATTCTGGTTAATGGAACGGTAACCTCGCTATAGCCTTCTCATGATCTGAAGCTCAAGATATTTTTACCCTTATCTGCAAGTTCAATTGAACTTTTTAAAGCGGTGCGGGTGTGATCGTCCTTGAGGCCTAAGAAATGTTGCAGATGGCTGAGAACAAGAAGAAGGTGTCAGACTTGTTTAGAGGCATGATCTCGGTTTCTGTGAAGAGCAACACAATCATGGAGTGGCTATGAAAGTGGAGCATGTAATGGAGGAATGTAACCTGAACTTCACATGAGTGCTTCATGCCCTTCACTGTCCGGCCGGATCTCAAGAGTACATCCGATGACAGTGGATGAGCATGCTATAGAACTGTTCAGGTTCATTCGGTGCAAGCCGTCAAGTCGTGTCTTCATTATTCAGTGTCTACAATATTGTGCATTATGTGTGTCTGGATTGGTCTGGATTTACCAAGAAGAACCAGGGTGGATGAGGACAATGTCAACAAATGATGTCCAAGATGAATGACACAAATGCAGAGGAAAAGGAAGAACAGGTGCCGCCAACATTTGAATGCCACAACGAGGAGACAGCTACAATGCAATGATTCACCTTCAATCTCCTTTTAGCAGTCATACAGTTGCACATGAATATGCTGACTCAGCTTCTCACACAAAAAAGGAAGGCACGACAACATTGGGTTCTGGCCAGGCAGCAGAGGATGTGGAGGGAGGAAATACAGTGATGGTGTCTCACCATGGTCACAGGAAAAGATTCGAAGAGGTTGTTGAAGGCTGGCATCCAGCAGAAAGGGCTGGATGCCTCACATACATTCTGGATGATGTTCCGAGAACATTCTGAGACAATACCAATGCAAAGAAATATATTTATTGCACTGTCCAGATGGGAATGGGTGGGTAGACTGCTGTGAGGCTCTGTGGCCCTGTGGGCAGACAGGAGGGCTCAGAGGGCTAGCAGCCAGCTTCGACATCAGAGGTGGTAACAGAGACAATCAAGAGGGTGTGCAATGACGAAGGTGAAAGCACAGCTGCAGGGCACTCCAAGCCTTTGGGGACACTGCTGTGAGTGTGCAGGGTTGGGTAGTGTAGCTGTGCAGGGTGTTCCAAAATCAATGATGATGGTCGATCGGTGCAATGTTGATGTGACAAGATAGGCTGAAGATATTTATGACTGTGTAGGAGAGAATCACCGATGAGCCTGCACTCGTTACTACTTGTTTGTGTGTGCTGTCTACTCTCCTTTCGATTCAAGAACACCTCCTCTTTTCCTCGAACCCAGATGATCTTATACCGGCTCAAAGACATGTAGTCCTATGCTACCTGTCGTGCATGATGTCTGTTAGTGGTAGGTGAGTTCGACTCAACCCATAGAGACGTTAAATTTGCTCAAGCCTTGTAACCTAGGTACTGAGATGGCCTGCCCAATCGAGCACCACAGCTCCGACTTGACTGGGACAACCAATGGCATTGGTGAGTCCCATGTTGCGGGTTCAACAATGGAGACTGGAGTCGGATGGATGTCATTAGGCTAACTTAATCGGTTTCAACAATTTCATCCACTTCAACGGCACAGTCTGCTTAATCTACTTAACGTACTTACCCTATAAGATAGTGATGTATTATGATTACAGATGTTTGGTTTTTACATACAGGATGGGTGGATTAATCCGCTTAACCCGATTAATCTGAGTTCACACACAGACATGATTTAGATTAATCCAACCTGAGCTGGATTTATCACAAACAGCGAGGCACATCAATTCTGAGCCATTAATCAACCACAGTTGCCATATTTGGAATACTTCCTACCTGTCGAACCTGTATGTGCAGCCATGTATAGTGACCTTTGGACCTTGGGAACACTCCTTGCTGCACGGTTCTTCCGCCTTTGAGCTGTAGATCTCTTGTGAATGACTCAATATTATAGCTGACCTACCCCTCCCCCACTACACCATTCCCATAAAAGGAAATATCCCCGCCTGTTAGTTGGTTACAAACCGCCTCCGCTGGCTTTCCAAATTGGGAAAGCTGTGCTTGGCAAGGTTTCAGCAAGGCAAAACCTGCTGTGATGTGCCGAACGAGGCTGAAAGTGACCAGTCCACGATATTCGATATTGCATGTATTCCGGTATAAGCTAAAAGTACAAAGCTACAAGATGTATACAATACAAAGCTATAGGATAAATAGGATGAGTACAATATTACTTGTACTTGGGCGGTGCGTAAAAAAGAAATTGTGCACGACGAGTGGCATGTACCTCAGTGCCAGAGGACAGCACCGAGGTATACTTTTGTCGTTTAGGCTGTGTGGCGGCCCGCCTTGCGGGGCAGGTCGTTGGAGGCGCTATTGAGGGCGGTATCGTCGATGTCATATGGACAGCTGGCGGCGCGCTGATAGGTGGAGCCGTTGAGGGCGACATCGTCGATGTAGTCTGGACAACTGGCAGTGCAGTACTAGGCGGCGCGGTCAAGGGCGGCATTGCCGATGTTGTGTGCACAGCTGGTGGCGTGGTTGCAGGAGGCATGTGAGGTGGAGATCCAGGGCTGTGGATTCAGCGAGGTGGATGCACCGTGGTCGAGCATGTACCTGGTTTTGCACCGCTTTGAACCTTTACTTGTATCTGGGGCCATGGGCCTCGTTAAAGCACTAGAAAATGTATTTAGCAGTGGCCGAGGTGAATAAAAGGTGTTGATGACGCACCACAGTATACCACTTGTCCTTATTGACGCCAGATTGGCACTTACGGGGTGCAGGAAGTAGGCGAGTGCAGGCGTGTTCGGGGCAGGAAATGCCCAACACATTGACATCCATTGTGTGGTGGCTGGGGAAGAGGGGCATTGTAGAGGTATTGCGGGGGTGTTGTGGCCGGTGGAAGAAGGAAGAGAGAGGACACTTGTTTGGCGTGTGCTTCAGCTCAGCTTCAGTTTCAAGCTCTGCAGGGAAGCCGTCGGCAGGGGGTGGTGCCCTTCCCAAAAAGGTTCAGGGGTGGAGGCAGTTTCTCTCGAGTGCCGCCCGTTAGCCATAGCCATACTGGTTCACACCTTTGGAACTGTTATGTATATGCTTAGGTGCAATGATTGCATCAATAGTACTCTGATGTGTCTGTGTTCGATTCTTTTGGGGTGCAATCCTTTTGTTTCTTTCTTCCGTTCCTTCCCCACCCTGACTGCCTCTATCTGTTGTACGTCGCCCGGGATGTAATCAACTCGATATATCAATTGCTTTATTTCACTGCAACTCTCAATGGCCAGTACAGTGCACACAGCTCAGTTCAGCCTGCACAATAATGGCAAGGCCTTGCCATACCTTAAAGCTGTGATTTCTTGTTTTTCCAGCTGAAACTAAATTTTGGGCTACATAACTGTTTACTACCTCTGTGCCAGAACATTCAGCTCCTTTCATCTATTCTAATAATTTTGTTATAAATGCCCTAGAACATGTATTGACAGAGGAAAAACGGACTCAAAAGATCAAATAATTTATCTGAGATCCTCCATCCCGTCTCAGAGGGCATATATACTGATAGACAGTCCGAGGAGTCTGCAGGGCTTGTCCATTCGTTGTTTGATGGCACCTTCCTTTTTGGGAAGGCGTAATGGGGGAGGCCAAGGACATTTCAATATTATTGAACTATTTAAATCTTGTAACAATGGTTTTCAAACTGTTTGACCCAAGAAACAAGCTAGATGGAAACAAAAAAAACGACAAAAGCATGGCTAAATGTTTACCAACGGAAACGGTTGGAGCCTTGCAGCTGGGTGTGCGATCGATACAAGACCCAGCCAGCCAGAAGGTCGACAAAGATGATGGAGTGCATGACCGGAGACAATGTAGCTACACTAGAGAAAAAGTCTGAGGTTCAGTGTCCTGGAGTACATATGAAGAATTATACATAGGCGACTGGGAGCCCGTTTTGCGATGACCGGATTCCTGTGCGAAAGGAGATAATCTTTTTTGAGTGCTTCGAAGCCGATTTAAATTATGACAAGGTTGGGAAAGTGAATTGAATTCAGTGTTTTGCTTTCACTGCCGGCACCCGTGGCAGTCCAACTAGAGCGATTGCAGTAGATCGGTGCCGTGCCGTGCCACACCACATATGGCGAACACATTTGAACGCGTGGCGGGCTACGATGTTGCAAAAGGCCTTTCTCAACTATAAGTTATTGTAATCAACTATAGGCCAGTATAAGTCTGTAAGTTTTTTCGAGGGTCTATAGACTGCAGAATGGCGCTATCCTCGGTTATAAGTCCTTACGGCACTAATATGGGTTATAAGTCCTTATTGGAGATTATAGCTCCTTATTTGCGGAGCTTCTTGGAAAAGAAAATTTTCAGCCATCCCCTCAACCGATTTGAAGGGACAATTCATTCGTGATTTTACTTCGTAGTAGTAGTAGGGTCAATAGTACCAACCTAAGGAGTCAGTATAAGTAACGTAGTCGAATTCGCTATCGGCACGAGGGCAAGCACCAGCCCATATGTAGACATGTATGCTAGTGAAAATTTTGGAAGGTCATCAACTGAGTTATGTACCGTGTGTGGGCCGGCATTGGCGCTCCACTGCCTGTGAATTGTCGGAACAAACCTGTTGCTGCCCTTCAAATCCAACCGTAAAATTATAGAAAAATTCTTAAACACCCGGAAACTTGTAAGAAGCAGTTTCGTGTGTGAGTAAAATATTACTTGAGAAGCAGGAAAGTTATAAGCACTTATAACTCAGTTATAAGTTGGCTATAACCTACCTGTAACCCGCCTATAAGTCTGTAAGGTTTCGTAACCCCTTATAGGCCAGAAGGCCCTTTTGCGACAGAAGCTAGTGGCAATCTTATCAATCGCATCATAGAGATGATTCAATTCTTTCGTGGACTACATTTTCGAGTACTACAAGTTCGCTTGACGCGTTCTTCATTCGACCAAAGGACTAGAATTTTGTACTAAAGTTCTGTTGTCAACTTGAACTCCAGCCGATATGAATCCACTTACACTGAGCCATTGACGGTGTTAGATCCTCCCGAGATGGTATAAGTACCATCGGATTCGACCGAGATCTTGCACTGCCCATCACCTTCATAACTCCAGTGGGTAGAAGATCCGCTGACAGCGACCCTCCAGCTTCCAGGACCGCTTCCTACATCGCAACATGCATTATTAGTTCAAAAGCTCACATACAGTATTGAACAAGTAACAATGCTCACCGCCGTGAGCGACATCTGTGAGCTTGATGTACCCAAGACCGGGGAAGCAGACGACGTAGACAGCGCCCTCGGGACCGAGACGGTTGGTAGGTCCTACAGTCTCCTTGCCCGGTAGACCGCCGAAGGTGATGCTAGTCTGACTGGGAGTGCTAGCGTTGATTTGAGTGATGTTCCACATGATAAGTTTTCGGGAAAGTGAGGTTTATGAGCAGTAGGCGAGTTGAGCTGTGAGTGCTGTGAGCTTTAGAGGACAACAGACCCTGCTTTTATACATTTTGGATGGTTCATTTTGGATAAGCATGGATGAGGAGTAAGTGGCGCAGTCGAAGTACTGCGATGGGGGCTTGATCGCTCGACGCTCGAGTGGAAAGAAAGATGACGAAAAGTAGGGGAGCGATCGATCGGGTTCGCCGCCGGTGAGTGAGGGAGCGAGATGTCTGCCTGCCCAGCGAAGCGAGTTACGAGCATATCTGCAGCGGATGACCTAGGGTTCTTTCGCGCTTTTCTGATTTGGGAACCAAATAAGTGACAGGAATGCTAGTAAGTATTATTAGGTAGGCCGGGGATTGAACGGACGCACACACAGAGTATAGGATGAGTGATTGCTAGGAAGATATACAACGGCAGAGATGCTTGAGGGCTTGGTGCCAGTCATCCTGTCGGATGCTGAGTAGCGCAAGGAAAGCTTCTAGCGCAGTTGTAGACCCGCTGATTGTTAAGATTGTTGACGGGCGCAAGACGGCCGAGGTTGATCGTAAGCTGTGGGGCGGGTATCTTAGCTCGAAAATGGCGATAATGAGACGAAAAGAAGAACGAAAAGGAACATGAAAATGAGCAGCTTTGAATTATACTGTCGCAATCTTCCGCATGGTGCTCAAGCAGCACCACACACACCGAGCACCGGCTCACATGCAGCGCGCCCTCGCCCACTTCGGCAAAGCAGTAATATGAGTCGGAGGAGACATGAATCAAATCCCGCGCGGCAGGCGACGGGCCGGCAGCCCCGCCTCGATTTTCCAGGGCCATGACATGGAACTTGGTTCTCAAGTTGACACGCTCCGCAAACCTCTAAAATTAATCTCAGGGTCGGAATCAGGGTCCTGCTAGCATCGATGTCGAGCTTCGAATAACTAAGGCAGCTAACATCACACTAACTGTCTAGGGAGGCTAAGTTTCGAGCTAAGACCTCCGCCCCCCCCCCCCCCCGGCTTACGATCAACCTCGGCCGCCAACAATCTTAACTGTCAGCGGGTCTACAACTGCGCTAGAAACTTTCCTTGCGCTACTCAGCATCCGACTGACTGGCACAAACAGCGGTCTCGGGCTGCCTGTCAAAGTCAGCCCTCAAGCATCTCTGCCGTTATATATCTTCCCAGCAACCATTCATCCCATACTCTGTGTGTGCGTCCGTTCAATCCCCGGCCTACCTAATAATACTTAGTTACTTATTTGGTTCCCAAATCAGAAAAGCGCGAAAGAACCCTGGGTCATCTGCTGCAGATATGCTCGTAACTCGCTTCGCTGGGCAGGCAGACATCTCGCTCCCTCACTCACCGGCGGCGAACCCGATCGATCGCTCCCCTACTTTTCGTCATCTTTCTTTCCACTCGAGCGTCGAGCGATCAAGCCCCCATCGCAGTACTTCGACTGCGCCACTTACTCCTCATTCATGCTTATCCGAAAATGAACCATCCAAAATGTATAAAAGCAGGGTCTGCTGTCCTTTAAAGCACACAGCACTCGCAGCTCAACTCGCCTACTGCTCATAACCCTCACTTTCCCAAAAACTTATCATGTGGAACATCACTCAAATCAACGCTAGCACTCCCAGTCAGACTACCATCACCTTCGGCGGTCTACCGGGCAAGGAGACTGTAGGACCTACCAACCGTCTCGGTCCTGAGGGCGCTGTCTACGTCGTCTGCTTCCCCGGTCTTGGGTACATCAAGCTCACAGATGTCGCTCACGGCGGTGAGCATTGTTGCTTGTTCAATACTGTATGTGAACTTTTTAACTAATAATGCATGTTGCGATGTAGGAAGCGGTCCCGGAAGCTGGAGGGTCGCTGTCAGCGGATCTTCTACACACTGGAGTTATGAAGGCGATGGGCAGTGCAAGATCTCGGTGGAATCCGATGGTACTTATACCATCTCGGGAGGATCCAACACCGTCAATGGCTCAGTGTAAGTGGATTCACATCGGCTGGAGTTCAAGTTGACAACCGAACTTTAGTACAAAATTCTAGTCTTTTGGCCGAATGGACGCGTCAAGCGAACTTGTAGTACTCGAAATGTAGTTCACGAAAGAATTGAATCATCTCTGTGATGCGGATAAGATTGCTATTGGACGGAATGGTTACCGGCGAGGGAAAATCGCCAGATTGCCGAAAGTTTGACGCCGGCACGTTCGGTTTTACATAATCGGTCGACTCACCCTTCTTCTTTCTGCCTCCTACCTTCCAACCCATTCTAACTCGCGCCCCTTCGTCCCTTCACCCAGGATCCGCCCACTCCTCGACCTCGTCCCTGTCCTCGCTCTTCTCCCTCGCGCCGTCCGTCTCTGCTCCCGCCTTTGCGAGTGCGAGCGGCTCGCGCACCCGGCAGGATGTGGAGGTGATTGATGTGGATGCGGACGCAGACGGACAAGGCGGGTACGTTAACGGGTACCAGTGGCAGCCCGCGGAGCCGGTGGAGGAGGGACGATTTACCTTGTGTGAGTATTGGGTTGCTTCGTTTTCGTTTGGAGGGAGGAACGGGGGACGGGAGAGAAGCTCTATCTGAACCAGAGTCGTCCTCCTGACCGTACGTTGCGCGTCCGCACATGCACGTTGCGCGTCGGCGTCGTTTCGACCTGTTTTTCTTCTTCTCCATGTCGACCCTCCATCCTATACACTTCCACACCTGCCCTCCCCTTCCCCTTTGTTCATCCCGTCCACTCCCACTCCTCTACGTGTCGCTCTCGCTCTCCTCGTAATCCCTTCCCTCCATCCCTGTCTCTCTTGTCGTGTTTTCTTCCCCTCCATTCGGGCCACATACATATTCCCCACTTCTACCGTTATCCATTCGCGTCGACCGTCCTCTCCCTACCTTCCCTTCCATCTCTATTCCGCGCATACATCCGTCCCCTTCCTCGACGATCCCTTATACCTCGCTATTCGTCCGTCGCTCAGCCATCCCTTCTTCCACTTGCCTTCTCTTCCGATCACTCTGTTTTTCCTCGTCACTCGTCGAGCTGCGCATACATACATACATCCATCCCCGCCATGTTCACGTTATTTCTTCCTTCCACACTCCCCCTCCCATTGCTCCCTTGTTATACCTTCTTCATCTTCGAGCCCGCATACGTCGTCTATCCTGCCATGGCGTTGTCCACCTCTCACTCCCCTCCGTCCTTCACTCGCTTCCCATCATCTTCTTTCCTTACCTCGCCTTCCTACTACCCTCGTCATCTCAATCATCTCCCTCCTTACCACTCGTCCTTCCCCTCGCCCATCCCGCCTGCACGCGCGCACCTCATTTCAGTTTCCTCCTTCATCCTTGTTCGTTGTCGGGCTTTGGTCGTCGTTGCTCTCCCTCTTGCACGTTATCCTCTACTCTGTCTTCCTGCCGTTTCTCTCATGTCAGTCGCTAACTTTGGTTTCTCATTTCAGATACCACGACTGAGAGCACTCCTCCATCCGCAACCTCAAAGGCCCCCACACCTGCCTCCCCGCCGTGCACGAAACGCCGCCTTACCCTTACCCCTCCTCACCCCCCTCCGAGCATGCTCCGAATCCGAAACAGGGCAAGGCGGACGCGAAGGAGTGGAAGCGCATGGAGCGCGAGGCGCAGCGCGAGCGGAAGAATAAGCAGCGGGAGAATGATGAGAATAACTCGGCAGCCGTGCCAAAAGCGGAGGAGGGGGCGGGCAAGAAGAAGCGCACGGTCCCGCCCAAGGTGCGGCTGAAGCTGGCGAGCACGTCGCCGACGACGCCCGTGTCGCCGTCGCTGGCGCCGTTGGCGTCCTAGCTCCGGATGGAGTCCGCGGCGACGGGCGGCGTGAGGCTGAGGTCGTTACGGGCGGAGGCGGGGGAGGGGGGCGCGAGCTCGGTGAGGCTGCAGTGCAGCGCAGCCCGAGCGGGGCTTTGACGAAAGCAGTGGGAGCACGGGGAGTGAGAGCGAGAGCGTTGCGAAGCGGACACGGAGCGCGTATGCGTATTCGGGGCGGGCGCCGTCCAGGGAGGACGACGACACGCACGATACGATGATCCGGCAGACGACGGGGAGGAGGATGGGGAGGACGCGGAGGTGGACGTGGACGGTGACGGGGATGTCGAGATGGAGTTTGGGGACGATGAGGACCTCGTGGACGTGGAGGATGCGGAGCGGAGGAGCGCACGAGCCGGAGCAGTGGCACCAGCGGGACATCGCTCTCCCTCTCCCTCTCACCACCCGCGCTCTCGTCGTCACCAAGCCTCTCTAGTCTCTCAAGTGTTTTTTTTTTTTTTTTTTTTGTAATCTCGTTTTATTTCCTTTGTGCCGTAGGCATATGTAGAGAATAAACTACTTCTATCCTAGCTCGTGTCATATATGAGTCCGTATTTGGTATGTATCTACTCGAAGCTATGCAGAGCCGTTGACGCGTCGTAACACGTCCCCGGATGCAAAGCGGAAAGTCCACGCATGGTAAAATATGTGAAGGCCTAAGCCCGTGGGTCAGTCATAACAATGGAGTGCATGGTGTGAGTGAGCATAAGGAAGATGAACTAGCAAGATATCTAATTTGCGTCAGGCTTCTCCAACTGCTTGAAGTCTCCAAACACGGTCTCTCAAGTGTGAGCCCCAGCCCCCGCCCGAGCCTGTGCCCGTGGCCGTGCCTGAGAAGCCGTTGACGAGAAGGGAGTGCAAGAAGCTTGGGCTGCCAAAGACGCGTGCGACAGCCGCGGCTGCTGGCGCCGGCGCTGGGGTGAAGGGCGGCGCAGGCAAGATCGTCATTCCTGGCGGGCGCTTCGAGGGGACGGGGGAGTGGCAGCGGAATGTGACGGGGCGCTTGGACGTGCGCGGGTTCCGGGACCTGAAGATATAGGTGCCGGGTGGGTAACCGTTCGTGTGGGGCCGGTGGCTGAGGCGTGAGGCAGGGCGAAGGGGACAACGATTTTTTTGATTGATTATTTCCTTCTCTTTTTCCATCTCATCGGCATGAATCACTTTCCATAAGTACTCTCGCATCATCACGTACCTCACCTCTTTGTTCTTTTTTACTTACCTCTCTTTTTCTCTGCATCGCATCGCACGCACATACACGCATGAAGGAAAGTCTGCGCTCGTGCTCCTGCGAACGAATAACTTCCGCCGCCGTCCTGGCGACCGTCCCAGCGCCCCTTCGTCTCCACGCCGGCGACGCGCGCACTCCCAAGGGTGGATACATGGGTGTTGAATCACTGACAATAGAAGATTATCACGATACTTGTTTCGTCCACCTGTCCCAATCTCGAACGATCTCCATTTCCACCTCCACGGCTGTGAATCTAGGTGCAATAATTGCCTGTTCTTCAGACTATCCACTCGAAGACCCCGTTGAAATTGCGTACACCAAATGTGGACACTGATGTTGTTGGCTGGTAGCTGTAAACCCGTTCCATACTTACATCGGATTTCCTACGTATCACGCACACTTACATCACCTGACTTACTTTTCTTTTTCTCTTACTTCCACTTCCACCACTCGAGCTCAAATACGATATCGCGTTCATATTCTGTCTCGCCCGCCTTGTAGTGTTTCTCCACCTGAGAATCAGGTGGGTTTCCAGTAGCCTTTTGAAGGAGCCAAGGCCAAGGGAGTGGTTATGGAGGACGGCTGGACACGGTATTTTATTTTATTTTTTCGATAGCTATACACACTCATGATAGCGATTTCTCCGCAAGCTTCAAGTCCGGTGACGTATTCAATTTCACGATCAAGCTATGTATCTGGTATCCCACCGCCTGGGCCCCATGGCTCAGCCAGGCAAACCATATTTTTTGCCACCTCCGGATGATGTCTAACTTCGATGATTACGGTGCTGCCTCATCTTGCTGTTTGTGCCCTATTTCCGTTGACCTGTTCTACCAGTTCTTGTAAATTGTGTCCTTTGAGCTCGAAGTTTCAGGGACTACAAAGGAGCCTCCGGGAGGCTCTCCTGCTGGCTTCCTCTTTCTCTGCCCACGGAAAGACTTCAAAATCGGTTCATCCTCTTTTCATTGGCCAGACTGTCCCGCCTACTGGTCTCTTGATTCATCCAGTGTTGATCGGCTCACTCTTGAGGAGGCGACACGGCTCGGATTTCCCGCTTTGCGGCTGAAAACTACATTGCACGGGGACTCTTCTGATGCCAGCATCTACGAGGGACTGCGAAGATTCCACCGGGCTAAAGGTTTCAATCTAGACGGTCTGGACATTGCCCGGAATCTAGGGTACCCCCTTTATCAATTGTCGTCCGAAGACAATTTCCTATTTGCTCATAGTATGTCAGCCATTCACACTAAAACTTCCTCTTTGACTCGAATATCCATCAAGTGGATGAAGGGGACTTTGAAGTAGCAGAAGAAGATTGGAATCAAGCGGCCAACGTCGAGGGGTCTCATACAGAGGAAGATGACCATGACTCGGACTCAGTCCGCACTGCTTGTGGGTCAGACCATTTCGCTGAGAATCAGGGCGAGTACCAGTGATTTTGTGTTTGCGTTGAGCGATTAATTTGTATTCCGTCCTCAGAACCACCAGCCCCCGACACAAGCAGTGCTGCAGAGAACAGGCCTGATTCACCCGCACTTCACGCAGAAATGCTTGTGCTCTCGGGGTCACTCAAGGTGTTGATAGCCATTTAGCTCGCGCTCATTTTATTCCTTGGGTCATGCTGGCGGTACGAGCACAAGTGATTTCGTTGGAAATATGGATATATAGGCTGATATGTGAAACTCCATACCTGAATATATAAGAATCAACTCATACTTGTGTTCATATACAGACACTCAATAGAGGTCGAATCGGGGCAACTTTTTTTTTTCGACAGCCTTCCTACGTGTCATAATAACACTGATTTTGAACCAGATCCCTCAATGTTGAGTCTGGATAATTTGCTTCTCCTCTCCATGTTCTGTTCTCCCTTCCCTCCCTTTTGCAGTTTGAGATTCCATTGATCAACCATCCAACGTGCTCAGTTGGAGTGAGATGAGTTCCTGTCGGGGTCGGATTCGCGTGCCACATCTTCATAGCCCTGAAGTTTCTCCGTCTATATCTTTGGGTTTATTTTCGGATGGCTAGGCCCCTTTCCTCAATTGCGCTCGATTCTCGTAGTGCCCTCATCCGTGACGCATTCCCGGGCCAATTCCCCTTTATCAGGACCGTTCAAATTTCTCCCTTTCATTTGGTTGCTTCCACCGAGAATCACGGTGGGTACCAGTGATTTTGTGTTTGTGCTAAGTAATAATTTGTGTTCCACTCTCAGGACCACCAGCTCCCAACGCAAGCAGCGGTATGGAAAACAGGTCTGATTCACCCACAATTTATGTAGAAATGCTTGCGCTCCCAGGGCCACTGAAATTTGTAATGGCCATTCAGCTCACACTCATTTTGATCCTCGGGCTATCCTGGCTGTACGAATAGTTTTAATCGCTGGAGATACGTAGATGTGGAACTTCGTAGCCCTGACTGAAATTAGTCTGCTGGCTTTTTTTTGCTTGTTCCAGAGACCACTTGTCGAAGTGCGGGGTCTTCATCTCACTCCGAAACAGATCCCTCGACCTTGGAATTTGTACATTCACTTCTCATCCTCGTAGTTGCTTCTTTACCCCTCTGCCTTTGCGGTTTCAAATACAGCTAACACAACACCGACATGCCCGAGCCGGAGGTGAATTTTTATTCTAGTTCTATTCTCGATCCAATCGTCGGCACACCATGGCGATCATCGGTTCACGGCAACGGCACTCCACGAACACTTGATCCGCATCGGCAGTCCGGCACAATTCGCCAGCGGAGCTGCAGACATTGGTCACATGGAGCCATTAAGGCACAAAATAAATGATGACAAGAGGCCGGCGAGCGGCAGGTCACAAACAGAAGCAGAAAATATAAGACAGAGTTTTGTTGAATTTGCAGACAAGGTTCAATGTTCGCTCGGTCGGTGCTTATGCGCCGACCAGCTCACATCCCCCTTTGAAACCCCCCAAATAGGCACATACAGAAAGTTCTGTTTGTGGATCATTTCATCACTCTACATATATTGCTGGAAACTCTGAGCTGGCTATGTATCCAAAATGACGAAATGACGATTAAGCACCTAGTCCTCTTGTGACTAGAAACTTGGCTAAATCCGCGGATAGTAACTGGGACACTCGAGATCCCGACACCTGCTCCGCCCGCCTCATTTGTGTCGTGTTGAGATATTTTCCACCCCTTCTCCAAGTTCATTGCGAGAAAATAATTCGACATTCGACGCTGTCAGTTCAGTTCACTTCCACGACAAAGCCGGCCGGCGACTCGAACTCGGATCGAGCTTGAATCAGCACGGGCATGCGGGATTCGTTGGATTGGATTTAGATTCGCTCTGCGTTGGTTGGAAAAGGATCGCCTTGAGGTACCTGTTCCCAGATATTGAATCTATTTCAATGCACCGATAAGTCGCTCGCCTCCAAGCAGCACGAAGAGGCAAAGAAGAGATTGAATTGTTGGGTGAGCACGGCTGACTGTGTTACAGAGTATCGTATTTCGTTTTACGTGTATAAAATTCGTTCCAGGAAGATCTCGGGAGGTGAGTACAGTAGAAGATAGCCGGAGACGGGATATATCATGTAGAATGAGGATGAAGGTGCCGAGGCGTGCATGCGGGGATCGAGCGAGTTAGGAGGGCGAAAGGGACACGAGCAGACGAGTGCAAAAGGAGAGGCGGGGGAAGGGGCGGGGAGGGAAGGGATCAGATGAATGTGTAAGTAAAGAGGGAGAAGAGATCATGCGCGTGCGGTGCGAGACCTCGCGCAAGTCGTGCAGAGCGCGGCCGCGTGCGAGCCGGTGCGGGCACCCAAAGTGAGGCCCCACGCAAGTCGGCACTGGCACCCCGAGGCAGCTCGAGCAGCTCGACAGATGGCGCGGCACCGTTAATGGATCGCCGCACTGAAGCACGGGAAGGGGGCGGCAGCGAGATGGGGAAGGGGGACAGCCAGAACGAATGAGGCCGGAGATGGGGAAGAAGATCGAGTAGGTAAAGTGGCGGAGGAGGAGAACCGCAAGGAGGGAGAGAGGTAGGACAGTACTGGAAGGTAGGGCATGGAGTCAGCGGATCGCAAGGCCGGGTACGGGGCGGGGGCGTGTCGGGCAGCAGCGGCATGTATTAAGCCTGAGGCATGGAGTTGGAAAGGGCGAGGAAGGAGCAAGGGACAGGGGACGCACGCAAGTCGGCGTAGCGCGAGCGCGTATAGCGTCGAATGCGGAAGAGGAGAGGCGGAGGGACGGAAGGACGGGAGGGATCGTGCGCGCGGAGTGGGATACGAGACGATGTCAGAGCCGGGTGGAGCACCTCAATAATTGAGTTAGGACGAGAATATCACTTACGCCTCGTTTCCCCGTGCGCGGATCCACTGGCTGTAAGGCAAAGGATCAGTAATTACCAACTGAACAGATGTAAACACCTACCCCAGGTGACAACGGGTATATATAGCGCATGCCGGTAATGAGAAAGCCAGTGCGCGCCTCTGCATTTCCTTGGAGAGCGTAATTAGCCATGACGGTGGCGTCGGAGGCATTCTTCGCTTTTAAGCGGAAGGAACTTGCACGTCCATGGAGCTACATGACAGATCAAATCTGATCCAAATGATGAAGGATAATGTAATGTTACGAACGTACCAGCGGCGTTAAGAGGTTACGATAAGTGGTATCGGTTTTGATCCTTTCCATGACATCCAAGAGCCGGAGTGTAAAGGCGGAATTTGAGAGAGCGTCTTTTGCAAAGATGTTCTTCTGCTCAGTGCCCGGGAAAGCGATTTTGAAAAGGTAGTAGCCCAGATAAAAGTCGATACCCAATTGAACGGTCCTCTCGACGCGGGAATGCTGCATCTTCAGGGTGACTTTCCCATCCTCCGGCCTAAAAACGATCTCAATGCTGGAAGAGTCCACAACTTGGATGCCGTCATCGTCACTGTCAGAAATACTGATTATGTCGGGCGAAGACTGGCGCTCTTTGCCGACATGCTGACGGCGAACAGTCGGCTCGACCGGCTCTTGTTTGACCTTGGGGGCAGAGGAATTGTCGTGCAACTTACCCGACCCCTGAGGTTTTGTGGACATGGCGGTGTCGATGAATCGTGGTTTCTGCATATGGACGGCTGTCAGTGATGCACTGATGATGATTAGATATAGTCACCTCATTATCGCGAGCAGTGTCGCGCTTCCCACGCTCCTTCCTGGGAGGCAAACAACTCGGCTGGATGATTTTGAAACTAAAATGAGATATATTATATCATAGTCCGCAGCACATACCTCGTCCGCAGAAGCAGTGTTCTCAGTGGATTTCTTCTGGAGGTGCGACAGGTAAGTACTAAACTACTACTTCAAAGGGCAGTAAATACCTTTCTTTGTTCCGCAAGAGGAACCCGTTGAGCAGCCTTGGAAAGGGCGGCAAAGGTGGCGCTTGCCTCTGCATCAGACTCGTCGGAATCAGCAGCCGGTTCACTGGCTGGGACATGCTGAAGGTCCTCCTCGTCCTCGACCTCGAAATCATCGTGTTCGTCGTTGCTCCCATCAGATTTCTCAGAATCAGCATCGTCAACGTCATGATCCCACAATTCGGCGGGGTCTTGGGCGGGATCTGATCGGTGCGACCTGCGAGTCTCAGGTGCCTGTGGGACGGGGGCGTCGTCTGAATCCGAAACTACATCTATGCAAAATAGCTGGAGCAGCAAGTTATAACGAAGACAATGACAAACTTTGTTTGGCTTTCTTGCGGACGGGGGCCACTGGGAATTCCGCCATCTCTGTGTCCTGTAAGTCCTGAGCAGAATCTGAGAAGAATCTTGAATTAGGATGTGTGCGAGTGAACAATGAGACTCGCCTACACCGTCCATCTTGCGTGCTTTTGATTTTTGCGTGACACTGTCTCTTCTCAATGATGCACTGAAGATGTTCCATGCCAATAAGGAGGTTTTCGTTGACCTCGGAATCCGTGCGGACTTCAATTTTCCCAAGCTCCATAATCTTCGCCACTATCTCATGACCATCAAACTCTTTGGTACCACCGATAATTACAACACGGAATATACTGAGCGCCTCCACATTGACCTTGCGAAGGACGCATACCGTGCGACTAACCGCAAGGACGAGTATACCCAGATGACATTGTGGCTGGAACGGAAGGAAAAGATCCTCCGCCACGAGAAATTCATCTTCTGGCGTATTGCAGGGAGTCCGGGACCGACCGAAAAACAGAGTCTATGGAGCCCACCGGTAGTTCTTCATAATCGCCACGTCCAGATGCCCATCCATCCTTCTTCCAAAGGAGTTTCGCTGACAACAATCGAGAACAACTACGGCGCTATTTATTTTCGTGACGCTTTTGCCCGCTATGCCGTTTCATTCGGACGCCCCGATCTCACCAAGCGGCAGATTGAGGCACTGGCGAGGGACTTCTATACCCCGTTTCAAAAGGTGTCGGTGTACCATAAGATGAAATTCTGGAATGGCGATGCCTTGGGCCGCGAGAACGGTGCTGATGTCGTTGACACTGTGCATGTTAAACCTGGGTATCAAAACAAGAAGGGCCACCAGGTTGGGGGCCGTTTTGACACGGTACTTGTTAACGATGGAACTGGGTCTCATACAGGGGTGAGCGGTGAGTAAATTTCAGCATTCCATGTGTTCTTCCTGATGTTTGGGGTGTACTTCAGGTTACCGTGTTGGCCGAGTGCGAGTTGTTTTCAAACTATCTCAGCAAGTGACAGCCGCACTATTTCCAGGTGCGCCTCCCCCTGGACATCTTGCATATGTCGAATGGTTCTCGGCGTTTCCGCGGCGGCCCGAGCCAAACCATCTGATGTACAGGATTTCTCGGCTTGAGGAGCGTATTGCCAGTATTATACCTATTGAAAATATCCGCCGGAGTATTCATCTCTTCCCCCAGTTCGGTCATGTGGTTCCTCGTTCTTGGACAAGTCAAAATGTCCTTGACTCGGCCACAAAATTCTATGTCAGTCCCTGGTCTGACCGACATGCATATATAACTGTAAAATAGTCAATATATATATTCTAGCATGGATATGGAGAATGGGGAAGGTTCTGTACTAGATGGCATATGTGCTATTTATAATTTGACTGTGCCCGCTCGAGTCATCATCTAAATGGCGCTTTGATCCGAGGTGCACAGCCCATGATTCTAATCAGATGCCATCAAATGTCAACTTATGCCGACAATAGTCGGCAAAAGTTAACTAATTGCTCAACAATTGCTAACAATTTGCGCAATGTCAAAATTGTGAAGAAATGTCAACAAAATGTGAACAATTCGTAAAAGTGGTTTTTCCTGATGTTGCATTGCGCCGTGCAAAACTCAAGCCCGAGACGATTCGCACTCTCATGGTCCTCAAAGCGCACATCCGCCTTGCTCGGAAGGAAATAATTGAGGTACTGGATGAGGTTGACATCATTGAGCTCGAATAGCGACTTACCGTACCATCCGTATGTCCGTAATACGGCCGTATATGACCCGTACCGTACCGTGAAGCTCAATGACCAACTGTATTTGGCCGTACGTACTGGCACCGTATCCCGTATGGTCCGTATATTGCCCCGTACCGTATGCGGTACGTACGGTGCCGATCCCTAGGAGCAGGCGAGGGTGGAGATGGAGCAGGGCAAAGGAAGGTAAGGGGTGAAGAGACGGAGCAAGACGGGGAGGGATTGAGAATACGAAGTAATGAAAGGAGGGAAGGATCGTGGGGCACACGTGCCCGACGCGCGCGCAAACCCGCCAGTCGAATTGGTAATCGGGACCGGTGAGAGTAACGCGGACACGCAGTCGTAGGGCGGCGCTGACTCTTCCAGCTAATATGTCGGAGTCGGCATACGCGGAGGCAGGAGAATGACAGGCGCGGCCACAGCGCGGGGCGTGTGTCAGCCTGTCATGAAACGGTGCCGTGTGTGTACTGAGCTTGAGAGAGCGGCGGCTTTGCGAGGACGGTGGGCAAGTGCCAGGGCACATATGAAAGACGTGAGTGCGGATATGTAGCAGGGGGAAAAAATGGAGAGCCTGTATCCATCCGTTACTCTCAGAGTCTCAGCTGGCCACTGGATCTTGGTGCAGTTGGGAACACAACGGGAAGAAGAGCCCTAGCGACATCTGTTCGTTGCATATGGCATAGGCAAAGATCTGGCGACGCAAAAATCGAAACTTTTTAGCGGCTGAAAGCGACCTGAAGGTAGCTGTACCCGCATCAGCAAACACTCGGTCCGGCTTCCGTCTTGCCCAAGGGGTTTCGGATCCGTGAGAAAGTCCACCTAGGCCGTATTTTTTCAAAAACATGGTCTCAGCTAGGTTCGGAGCAAGCCTGTCTCCGGTCCGGCGAGCCGGACAATCTCGGAGAGAGGCTTGGTCCAAACTGCCAAAAACAGGGCATGTCTTTATGTCAGATTCCTCCCTCCCCTTCAACTCAGATCCCCTTTCTGTAGTGTAGAGAAATGTTAATTTGATGCTACTTGTCCCGACTACAATTTTAGTTTGGCAAGAAAGCTCGACGTTCTCGGCACATACTCGACTTTTGAGCTGGAACTTTCCCATCAATTTGCGGTAAACCCTCCTCGTTTTTGTTGATATCTGTAATTTTTATGGGCTCCATGGATAGGCCTGATTATTTGAAGAAGATCTCTCAGCAAAAATGAAGTGAACAGCTTTCTTGGTCCCTTAGAAAAGTGTTGCGACTGATATCTCCCAATCGGGCAGTCCGACGCGACGCGTCTAATCAGTAATGATGCGCATCAAATTAGCCATCATATTTTGCCCGCCTCCTCTCCCGACCACGAACGACACCCAATTCCCTCGCATTCAACCCTGGCTACTCTCCAGTACAACAATGCCTACTGACAGTCCAAGTTCTCGGGCAACGAGTTGACAGGCATCAATCTCGAAGCCAAACTTCATCTTATCTTCTCGCTTATGATCTTCTTGTCTGTCTCGACGCGCCAGCTTCTCATTTGGATCTTTACCACAGATATACCAGCTGTTACCAAACCTATCTCGCATTTTATGGGCTATTTTGCAACCAAGCCAAGCTTTGAGACCCAATTCGCCCCGGCAATGGTCTTCAGCTTATGGCGCAACTCGAAGCGGTATCCAAGGGCACAGAAATACCTCAGGGAGATGACCATTCCATGTGCGCACGAGATGGCACTCTAGGACAGCAATCGAATCATCACTAGTCCCCTTCTACGTATTCGGCTCAAGACCCTTACCATCCGCGAGCTTCGAGATTTGTTACACCCCACAAAACTCGTCGAATTTTTCAAGGAATTGGCACCTTTTACCTGGGACCTCCTTCACACCTTCTCTGCCTCTCCCAACAAATCAAGGAAGCAGAAAAGTGCGGATAGCGACGAACCAATGCCAGCTGCAGATGACGATGATTGGATTGATGATCCAAATGATGATCCAATCCTCGAGTCCGGCGATGCCGACCCAGGCGACTCATCCGGAAATTGGACAAAGGAATATCCTGGGTTTTCTCGCAATCCTGTTTTCGTATGCATTTTCGATTTCTGAAGGACTGAACTGCACTGAATTTGACCAGGCAATTCTTTTGGCAATCAGCATGCTTGCATTTGTTCGCAACCGTGCAACAAATATACTCCCTCTCATCCTCGGCCTTTTCTTCAAAATTTCAGGGACAAGCTCTCGGGTTGTACTCATGCTGAGCAACACCGGGGTTTGCGTCTCTGGACGGACAATCGAGCGGCTGAAGATCCGCATCACCGAGGATGCAATCCAGCTTGCCGTGTCCCTCATCACAAGCGGCCAGGTTTTCTTCATCATTTTCGACAACATCAATATCTTTTTGCGGAAGGCTCAGCAGCGAATCTCGAACACGAATGACATGATCAATGCAACAAACTCTGCCGTCGTCGCCATTGACGGTGTTGAGGCATTCACCGAAGCCGATCTTGCGGAGCAACTTGCTCTTCGAGGCCGACGTGCCAAAGCCCAGCCGCAGGATATCCTGCCGACCCCCGAAGACGACGAAATTGTTGGAAGGTCGTTTGTCTTCCTTATTGCGGAGATGATCGTCTCCTTTACTCCCGGGAATAGTCGCTGGAAAGATCGCAAAGATATCGCAGCTGCTGTTGCTGATATGATACCCAAAGATCGCCCCCTTCCGCCTACCAAGACAGATGCGCGGCCGTTCGGAGTGTTTGATGTAAACGAGGGATCCAAGAAAGGAGTTGTCCAGTTCCTCGAACGAGCGCAAGAACGGAGCACACTGTCTCGGACAGGGTGGTCCTCGGTCTGGCGGATTTTTGTTGGTGACTGGCTGTCCTCAAACAACCTCCGTGCTGCTCGCCGAGATCGAACGGACGATATTGATGCCATGGAGCCGTTCAAGAATTGAGTGCTCCCTTCCACTTTGCGCTCCAAGCCAGCCATATGCTGATGCGAACACACTACGGACACGCGGTCGAAGACCCTGCTTCTCTCGCTGCGCACAAGGGCCTGCTCAACCGTAAATGGGATGTCAACAAGCCCAACTATGCGGCTGCCAAATCTCTCATCCGCCATTCTTTAATTGCACGTATTTTGCATTGTGTTATGTGCGTTGAATCAGCTTTATGCACAGATTGAAACTGACAATTGTCAGGGTCATTAATGGCTTCACACTTTACTCCCAGCTCTCTGAGTGGAGACCCACACTCAAGGATATTCAAGCCATCGCTCTCACAATATCCACCAATTTTGCAACTGCAACTGCTGCGAAAAAAGCGCAGGCTGCGGGCGATGATTGGATGGCACATTCCATCTATTTCATTCGTGACTCGCTATTTTTCTGCCTCTTTGAAAAAGCGGTTAGCTTTGCAGATCCCGGGCAGCTCATCCGAGTTCTCAAGTATTGGGGCTTGGCTTTCCGCGGGGTCGGCCAACACAATTATGCTCGCGAGTGTGCTGAAGTGTTGGTCCGATTGCGGTACGAGCTTCCTGATAAACTGCGCTTGGGGTTGGAGCGGTCTTGGTTCATCAGTCGTTGGGGCATACGAGGTCGTTCCATCGCGGCCGATCTTTATTTGGAACAGCTCAATTATTGGGTGAAGGTGTGCAGCAAATTTGTGCTGATTTTGGAGTCGCTGATTATTTGAACCAGCGTGTCTTCATCGCTTCAGGATCCGGAGTCACAATCGAATATATAATGCACAAGGGTTCGGCTTGTGTCGAGGCCTTCCGTGACATCACTCACCTGGTCGCAAATTTCTTCGGTGACCCCGACCGTGCCCGAAGATCAAAGGAGGTCAAGTTCAACCAGGATATTGAGGCTCTGGTCACAGAAATGCAGCGGCGGAAGTTCCATGTCGTGAGCAAAGAGCGGCATTTTGTCCCCGCACCTCCAAAAAAGCCGTCGAAAAAACCACCCAAAAACCCTCGATCTCCGGAACCACCACGCTCGGCCATAGTTGATGTCTTTGTCCTCGGCGCCGAACAATGGAACGGGAAATTCACGGAATTTATCAAAGCGACCACATTCGATGCTGCTCTTGGTGGTTATCCGGTTGCAGTAGAATCCTCCAACTCGGGTCCACATGATAGCACTTTGGATACAAACACCGCATTCGATAATCTGACACAAAATCCGTTGACATATAATAGCTATACTGATTTACATGGTGATGCGGATGGAATAGGAGCTGGCGCATTAGGCGGCGGAGGGGATTTTGATGGAGCCGAGTAGATAAAATAAATCATTGTCGTGATCGAGATGGACCGGGTGTGGTTGATGGTACAGGGGAAGAAGTAAGAGATAGAGGAGTTCGGAGGGGTGTAGGCGTAAAGGTGCTCGTAGATCTAGACGAAAAGGTACTCCAAAAATCATCCTACGAAGGGGCTGGGAAAGGGTGCTGGACAACAGGGAGTATCGGCGCTCGCATTGAAGGGGGAGCATTCTGCCGACTCCCCGCAGGCACTCGAGGTGTCCCCCCGCGACCACGCGAGCTCCCCCGAGGACGACGTCCCGAAGTTCCGGGAGTAGGTGGCCCTAGGGCAACTGGTATCGGGGTGAAAACCGGCTGCGGAGTAACCGGTGTAGTAGGAAGAGATCGGGGCTGTTTCCGTGCTCGTCGCTCCGACTGGGGTGTGCGAACGATGTCGAGAGTCAGACGCCAGCGTGCGATGATGTCGCAGACATCAGATACGTCAGACGCGGCAGCCATATCCCAGGGAATGGCTTTCAAAACATGCTTCGGTTCGACGAGAGCATGCTTCAGAAAGGTCCCTGCAGACACGACAAGCTTCTCCAACTGTTTTGGGGGGAGGAGGACTTCACAGGGAATGTACGGACTGTTTCCCATACAGAAATGTCGCTCCTTCCGCCACGCTACTAGCAGATTGTGGAGTGCGGCTTTGTCCTCCTTCGAAATCGTGTGTTTGCCTCTAACAGGCTCGAAATCCACAGAATCATTGGACGCCACGGTGCCGGGATCGGAAATCACAGACGCTGGAGATGAGGGGCGGGAAAGGGGTGGTGGTAGGAGCGAATGAATAAAATCAGACGCGTATCTGAGAATACGCGGATCCCGAGAACTCGAGGGCTTGAACCAGGCAAGGAGATTTGGATTACAGTGGTTGCAGCAGCGATGTCGTGGGGGGGAGCGCTTGAGGTCAAGAACCGTCCAACTCAGCTCATGAGCGGAGCTGCGTGAGATTGGACCAGACCGCGAGGCAATGAGATCTGTCAAGCCGGTGTACACATCGAGGGCAGTCTCCGGACGGAACACCTTTCCCAGGAAGACGTGTGAACATGCTACGGCATTGTTAATCAAGGTTGCGAGAGGAGTGGGAAAATACTCACGCTCTGTGGACGAAGCGGAATTAATGAATGCTTCGAGATTCCGCTCAAGCTTTCCACGCGACACGGTATGGGACTGCAGTTCAATAACCAGCTTCTCCTCGCCTTTCACCCGCTGAACGGCAAGTCCAACCGCTGGAGGCGCTGGCCGGTATGCCCAAGGCTGCACAAAAAACATACAGGTCCCAATACCTGTCCGATTTCTCCCCGCACGGCCCCATCGTTGCACCAGAGCTGCGAGAGATCTTGGGCACTCGAAGACAATCGAATAGTCGACATCGGGGACATTACATCCCATCCCAGCGGCGTCAGTTGCGCACAAAATCCGGTACCGGCCGGACATGAATCCTTCCCAAATGTCCTTTTTGGCGGCCTCGGAAATGTCGGCAGAGTACGACACAACACAGTCGCGTAGATGCGCAGGCAAAGCGCGTCTCCAATCTGCCTTGGATTTGCCGGTACTGGCCACAGAGCTGTGGTAAGTCAGAATCTTCGGGATCAAGCAGCGATCCGAAGTTTCATCCAAATCCGGCAAGATATTAAGAGCGTCGAAAATGGGATTCTGGGGATTGGTGAGTGTTCTCGTGTAGTAAAACAGGTTCGCGCGCTCTGCCCCTGCGTCCAGTCCCCAAAATGGCCGGTGCCCGAAGCCGAGAGAGCTCCAGATGATGTTGAAAGTGCTGGTGGTGCAGGTTGCTGTGCAGGCGACAAACGGGACTTCCTGGCCAGTAAAACTGCGAAGTCGGTGGAGCTGACGATACATGGGCGGAACTCCTCTCCCCATTCGTCGATGCAATGCGCCTCATCGACGATTAGAGCGTTCACGCGCGCACGGAACCGGCCATTCATCCACAAACACCCAAAACGGTCAGAAAGTGCCATTTCGGGCGAGATGTAGACGAGCTGCGCGCTTTTTTCGACCTTCCTCCATACGGCGGCATCGTTCGTGTTATCCTCGTTGATTTCTAACGCGCTCATTCCCTTTTCCACAGCCTGCTTGACCTGAAAAGGCAAGAATAATCCTTTAGTCCATATGCAGAATGCGGAACCGACTCTGCCCAATTACGCGTACCTGGTCTGCTTCCAGCGCCTTCAGAGGACAGATTATTATGGTGACCTTCTTTCTCCCTCGCAGAGCTGTAACTGCCTCGAAGATCAGGCTTTTTCCGTACCCAGTGCCCGCGAGGAAAATGGAGTCATATCCGCGCAATATCCGGATAATGAGATGGATTTGCCAGTCGTCGGGCGTGTAGGTAAGGTTTAGCTTGGTCTTTACCATCTCCCTAGTCTGTTCTACGGTGTATTTCCAGTCGGTAATGCCCTGGAGACGTGTTGCGCGTGGAGGGATGTGGCGGCGAGGAGTCCCGGGTGAGCGTGGTGCAACCGGTGAAAATGGGCGCCGGCGTGGTGTCCTTGGGGTCTCCGGAACGCGTTTAGGATCGCCCGACATGTTTGAGTCCAGAAAAGGGCTTGTGGGACGAGATCGAAGCGGAAGGGACGCGACGTGCCGATGACAAAATTTTCCAAATTGGGACATTTTTGTCCCTCACGGCGCGCGGGCAATACTTGACGCAATTACTTGAAGTAAATGTGTTCCGACAGCGAAAAGACATTCACTAAAACTTTGTCTCTTCAGGTTTTATTCAATCCATCCCAAAATGTTTTAACTTGAGGATTTATATTGAGATACTTGGTGTAAGAGCCACACAAAGGCGGGAGGTTTCTGGGACTTTAAAAGACTACGAAATAAATCTGAGTTGACAGATGTGTTTCTATGCTTTCTATCTATAATATCTATCAGGTGGAGGATTTTTTTTATGCACTTGCTGAGCTAAAAATGCGCAGAGAAGACATTGCCATTTTTTGGCATCTTGGCACAGTTGCTGTACTATTTAATTCAATTCGTCGGTCACGCGTCACAGGCCCCCAAATCGACGAATAATTTCGCGCCTGTCACAGGTCACCGAGGCTGAGCGCGAACTTGTAAAAAAAAGTCACGAAATCGCGAAAAAAACGCGTCCAAAATCAAAAAATTTTGTTCGCTGACGCGCTCTGATGTTGGAATGGCCGCGGCGCTCACGCAGCTGCCATTTCTGATGTGATCGGAGAAACTGGACTTGTCCCGCTCCCACACGCACTCGCTCGACGCTAAAGCACTGAATCGGACTGGCAGCTCACAAAGCCTTCAAGTTCTATTGAAACTACTTGGTAGATAAAGCCTAAAGGGAGCTAAACCAGGAACAGGGATATTCTGGTCCTTGTTGGTGTGGCGCCAAAACTCATCTGGATGTCCTGGAGCAAAGTGCGAATTTGTTTTTGTGTCACGGTCCCCAGGGGCAATCGACGAATATGAAAGTTCGTTGCTCGATGTCACGGGTCACAGGGCGCGCGAATTGAATTAAATAGTACAGTGGTTACAAACCGCCTCCGCCGGCTTTCCAAATTGGGAAAGCGGTGCTCGGCAAGGTTTCGGCCAGGCAAAACCTGCCGTGATGTGCCGAACGAGGCTCAAACGAATGAGTCCATGAATCCTTCAAAATGATATGATTACACGCCCAGTATGTACAAGGCTACAAGATGTATAGTATACACCGCAAACCAGGAATTTTGTCAAGAAGAGGTCTCGGGTATGTCAGTTATTGGATGTAGAGGTTAGATATTTATTTGGGACGATTATGAGCTCTTTTTGAGGTCGGAAGATGGGAGGTCAAAATGCCATCATAGTGAATGTCAACCGGACAGTCACCCGTGACATTTCTATTTCGTTTCGTCATGAACGTCAAGCTGATCTCTGAGCAGACACTCTGGGGCTATATCTTGACCTCCACCCTCTTTGTGATGGCTCGTCCAAGCATGCCACCTCTGCCAACTCTGTTCTTCCAGCACCACCATGTCTCCTGCAATTGTGTCTGGGCCTGGTACGACTGCCTCGAACACCTACCACCTTTTGTGGCATCGGTATCGTCATGAAATCGTTGTCCTTGCAGATCTCTTCTCCCCTTTCAACGCTATGGATTTGGCCATCGAGATTTCTCCACGATGCCACCAATGCCACCCAACCCGCTATACAGTGCAGCCGCCTTTGTAGCCTCTCCCTCAACCCAAGCAGAACTCTCCTTGCTCGTTGTTGCCACTGCCTACACCCTTTCCACACCCCACAGAAAGTTGACATCGGCTGCACCCGATACCGCAAACGTGGCCTGGACTAGCAGGTATTCCGACATATTGAGCTCTCGAAGTCGAAATTGGCCTTGAACTTTTTGTAACCCGAGGGTGCGAATCCTTGCGTACCCAGGCTGTGCCACCGGCTCTTTGTCTGCTTCGCCGCCTCCACTCCTGCTGACTCCATCCTGCCACTTCAGAACATGAAGCTCGGACATCTGAACAGCCCCCTTTATAAAGTTCCACTGCCCCCAAAAGTTCGAAGCGCAATATCCAAGGACCAAGCCACGTTTAATCAAGAACTATATTTGCAACAAACTTGCCTCAAGCATTCATGGCGCAATAACCAGGTCCTTCACTATCTGCCACATCAAGCGTTCAAGATCAAGACTGCAAACTGCGAACCAAGGACAAGATGCTTCAACCACCAACACCAACGCACCGTCAATCTGCAGAATCGAGAACAGTTCCTTCTTGTGAAACTTCTTTCTGCCACCAGAATAACAAGGCCCACTAGCGGTGTGCAAGACGTACAGAAGATTCAAGTTGCACCACTGGAAGTCAATGGTCGGCTTCTCGAATAATCAAATGTGGGCAGACGAGCGACTCAGAGACTAGGGTGGCTTATTCCTGAACGAGGCAGAGTGGCGTTAATTCTAAATTATTGTATACAAAATTATTTGAATCGCCTTTTTTCCTTATTGCTGTGATCCATCGAGTGAGCGCAATGGAAGCACAGGAAGTGCTTTCATAAATCCCAGAATGACAACCGAGCGATATCAATTTGACCTCCACAATGAGGATACCATTCTGACATCACAGGTCATCCTGATGTCCCGATGATTTTCTGATTAAGGTCATTTCGGCGTCAGCTCAAGCGTATACAAACATCGAGTTTATGAGGCACATTGAACAATGCCTTGATGTCCTAAAAACATCGGTCTTCATTTGCGGTGTAGAATACAGAGCTATAGGATGAATATAAAGCTACTTGTACTCAGGCAGTATGTAAAACAGAAATTGTGCCCCATTCACAGGAGCAAAACACTGGCCTCTACCTCAGTGCCAGAGGACGGCGCTGAGGTATAGTCATATTTTTTAGACTGTGTGGCGACCCAGAGTGCATGGGGGCAGACCGCTGGAGGCGCTGTCCAGGGCGGGGTCGTTGATGTTGTATGCGTGGCTGGTGGTGCGGTAGCAGGTGGCGTGGTCGCGGGCAGCAGCGGGTATCTGCGGAAGGAAGGGCAGGTGTGGCGGGAGGCATGGTAGCATTTAGTGCTGGGCGAGGTGAAGAAATCGTGTTGATAACGTACCACAGTATACCACTTGCCGTGGTTGGCGCAGACGGGCAGCAGGGAGGATTCCGAGGAAGCAAGTACAGGCGGGTTGTGGGCAGCGAATGCCCCGCGTGTTGATGTCCATGAAATGGTGGTTGTGGAAGGGGGGCATTGCAGAGGGTATCACAGAAGAACGTCGTGGTGGAGGAGGAAGAGGGAGGGCCTTGTTTGGCGCGCCTCACAGCTTGACGTTTCAAGCTCCGCTGGGAAGCCGACGGCAGGTGGCGGTGCCTTTCCCAAAAAGGTTCAGGGGCGGAGGCGGTTTGTATTGAGTGTCTTGGCACAAGCCCCTTCTCAGATTTGCGTGTGCCGCACGTGAATATCATGTGATGACTGAGAACGGGGCTTGATCCGAACCTAGGTCTCAGCGTACCTGCCTATCACGTGACCATCCCAATCGGTAACTCCGCTCGAGTACAGCCGTAGCCTGTCAAAACTTGAATGGGCCTTACATAGATTTTAAGTGGAACACGATGTGCCTTCGCTCCGCTCCGGCTGGAACAATAAATTCATCCTGTCCAGCTTCAGAATATTCGTTGTAACCGGATCTGACTTGCCTGGACATGAAGCGGAACTTCCCATGAATATAATCATAATAGCAGTCAGAAAAGACACACAGCGGCCTCCAGAACTCGTTGAACACCATACATATTCAAATGCCCAAGCACAGATTAATTGGGCAGCTTTAATTTCACAGTAATACAGCTTCGTGCAACCCAGTACTGTATACCGCCAACCCAGTGAAGGTTATCACAACGATATCGCAAGTGTCAGGAGGGATATTTGGCTGGATCATGCTTTAGCGCCACTGCTCCAGGACTCGTGAATCATCGAAAAACAGAGGCCAATTATGGAGGACAAAACAAACCAACGAAGTTCGCCCCGCAGCCAGAATCGAGGGCTGTCGAGGGGGGTCCCGGGTTCAACATGGTTGGGGTAAGCATTCATGTTGCGTTGCTGGCTGGTTGCGCAGCGTGACAGTGTCTGCCGTATCTGCGGCGCGAACCATCGATGCTTGTCTGCGTGAACGATCCGGTCATGCAGAACGGGCTGGGCAGTACTGCCATTCGAGTATTTGTTAGCGAGGTCATGTAGGTAGGGATGGCAGTGGTGCGGGGTAAGAGGACAGACCTGTGACAACATCCCCCCGATGATGGAATTATTTCTCAGCGTGGTTGGAGGCGTGGTTATTGGCGGTAGAGGTGTTGGTGCCCGCACTGCATCCAGCCGAGGTTGCAATCATCTGTAGGATTGGCGCGCTCCAAGCTAAAATCAGTCAGGAATTGAAACCAAACTCCAGTGGCACTACTGGGATGGGAGGACACATCTGCAGAGCCGAGACTGCCCATCTTCGTCGACAGTCGATCCTCACTGCCATGCCAGATGTTCGTTTGAGGACACCGGGTACAATGTATTTACTGGCAGGGCTTCGGCGACGAGAGGATGCCCTCGCCGTAACGAAGAGACTCGAGAGAGGCCGAATAGTAAACGAAAAACTGCGCAGCCTCTGCCACTATTGCCGGCATTTGATATTTGAGTCTTGAATTGTTCAACTTCCGAGAACCAGTGTCGTGCAGGGTCGATGACTCGATAATTCAAGGATCTCGGAACGGGGATGGAGGGCAGGACAGTGATTGAGGACCTCGGAGCCCAGTAAACATTAACACGGGAGCGACAACTATGGTATTAGTTTGCGACTCATGTGTTGGCGAACGTTGAACGCTTTGCGTCTCGGTCTTGTTACCGAACTTGAAATCTTGCAAGTGACTTGAACGCCCAGTCCGTAGTTTGAGATAAGTATCTGAACGAACAAGACTCGCTGATCCAGGTTGGTTCCCTGTTTTGCAGCAAGCAGTACGCATCATAACATTGCGGAAATTGGGGGATAATCTAGCACAAATGGGACGTCCATAAGCCCCGTAGATATCCAGATCTTGAACTTGAGCCAACATTTATCCCGCCTTGAGAGCTTGCAAACATGCACTTGAGAGGAATCCACACTTGACGGATTATTGCTGTTTGCAATAAAGTTGGGCGAGCTGCCTTTTTCGGAAGTACCACACTTTTTTGTGTAGAACCTTCCGCTCGTCGTACCTAACCCATTTCCCCATATTTCTTCACAAAATAAAACATTTTCGGACACTCCTACCTCGGGCACAGGCCCTGAGCACAAAAGCTAGGTGATTCAGCCAAGAAATAAAATATTTAGTCGAAATAGTATACTTGTTGGCTCGGGAGTAGAAACCTCATGGGCCTTGGGGTCAAGGAGGCGCAACTTGAGAGTGAGTCGTCCCTCCTCGGCCTTAGCTTTCTTTTTCGGTGGTTTGGTGGCATCCCGCTTCTTCACCTTTTTGGCCTGGACAAGTTTCTTGGCCTTCGCGGCCTTTTTACTAGGTGCCATGAAGTGAAAGGAGCAGAGAGTCACAGTGTGACGTGCCTCGACGGCGACGGCAATGGTAAGGATGCATGCATTTCCAAAAGCTCAACATAGAGACATTCATAGTGAGGTGTAGTATGTACCATACTTTTTGTGTGTCAATATCTGCTCGCGTTGAGTTATATAGGAATTTCTGTGAAGTATACTATTTCGACTAAATATTTTATTTCTTAGTTGAATCACTTAGATTTTGTGCTCAGGGCCTGCGCCCGAGGTAGGAGTGTCCGAAAATGTTTTATTTTGTGAAGAAATATGGGGAAATGGGTTAGGTACGACGAGCAGAAGGTTCTACACAAAAAAGTGTGGTACTTCCGAAAAAGGCAGCTCGGCCAACTTTATTGCAAACAGCAATAATCCGTCAAGTGTGGATTCCTCTCAAGTGCATGTTTGCAAGCTCTCAAGGCGGAATAAATGTCTGCGCCCGAGGTAGGGGTGTCCTAAAATGTTTCATTTTGTGAAGAAATATGGGGAAATGGGTTAGGTACGACGAGCGGAAGGTTCTATACAAAAAAGTGTGGTACTTCCGAAAAAGGCAGCTCGGCCGACTTTATTGCAAACAGCAATAATGCAGGTAAATATTTGAGCAATATGGCCGTCCATTGGTGGTAGGGGAAGAGGGCAGGAGGGCACGAGAGAAGTGGAGCAGCAGCTGTTTAAGTAGAAAGAATGCGATGTGGGACTACGTGGCTCCCCGGCATGATAGTAATCTAATTGCAACTGCGGTGAACTGCACCCAGTACAGAACAACTGCACGGGGGTCAGCTGTTATTGAAAGGCTGTGGTACTATCGATATATCGGGCATGCGAAAGCTCACCGGGAACTGTTGAGGGTACAGGAAGTTTAGATCAAAAGGAGATGGATGTGGTCAAGCAGGAGAGGAAGACAAAAGGATTTGCAACAAATGAAGAAAATCGCAAACACGTACAAAGATTTACCGAGGATTTCGTTAAAGAACGGTTGATTGGTGGACGAAGGTTGATTCAGACTCGAATATAGGTCGGAATTGAGAGGAAGGCTGCGCCGGAGAGCTTGAGAGTTTCGCAGCGAGTTCAAGGCGCAATGAAGACGAAAAGGTGTACGCAGACGGACGAAGCATACAATGCACAACTGCGGAAGATTTCGAAAGTCGAATGGTGTAGTGCGTAGTGGGTCATGGGATGTATACCGTGGATATTGCTGTCGGACAAACGGGGATAGTTATGGCAGAAAACGAGAGAAAGAAAGAAGCAGCGAGGACATATGGGGATCTTGCACAGGTTTCGTAGGATGTCGTTAAAGAACGGTTAATGGAATACCAAACCCTTTAAGGATCTTACGTGTCATTATATTCGATGACAGGCAACATTTGGAGAAAATAAACAAGATGTGCCGCCGCTTCGCTCCGGCAGATTTGAATGATCAAAAACGAACATGGAGTGAAACTCATGAAGCAGATAAAAACGATGAGGTCCGAGAAAAGGGGTGCCAGTGTACAATTTGTAACTCAACTGTAACTGCTATCTGCTTGAACGAACGTAATGGATGGCCGGCGAGGATGAGTGAAATATTCCAAGGGAATGTAACTCCAGAGTCGTTTGAGCGCAACGGCTCAGAAAACACCCACTGAACAGCATGATCGAAGCGTATATCTTCAACCGACGAGCGAGAGAGCAAGAGAGACCAAGTCAAGGAAAGGTGGGAGATTAAAATTAGTAGAATACGTATAAGTAAGAAGGTACTATCTGGGAGGGGGAACCTGGCCACCTAAGGGGTTTTGCACTTGTAGGGGAGAAATTTGAGACCTCGTCCTTCGATGTAGGGCCCAAGGACGTAGGCGTGCTTCCTGGGAGTCGTTTGAGTCCGGAATCAAGGAATTCTGTCAAGATCTGATGGCTCGGCAAATATTTTCCGGCGGCAGGTCCAAAACGGGCCAAAACGGCCTACCTGGCCAGGCGTGGGAACATTTGAATGATCCCTGTTTCTACTCGTTTCGACGCTTCCTCACGCATCCTCAAGCAACGGCAAAGCTTTTAGACACACTCGAGCAATACAGCGAACCTCTGGGAACACTATAACACCTAATTACTGGCTGAAACCGCTTTGTCAATGAGGTATTTACGCTTCGGCAGCAGGAGTGGATCGGCCACATCACGAAGCACCAGGTATTCGTCCATCGCCGCACAGTCGTTGACGTTGGAGAGTGGCTCCCATGTCACATCATCATCGCTCCACATTACCTGGAACTCCACGTTCCCTCGCACCCAGCGGTGACCGTTGATCCCGACAATCTCAGTCTCCTCTGCACTCTCGTCCCCCTCGTCTGCGTGACCGGTGCCGCCAGGGACAATGCTGGGGATATTTCCCGCAGCACTTTGCGCGCTGTGGCTGGATTCATCGCCACTTGATTCGCCCTCGGATGGCTCGGACAATGGGGAAGACGGGGCTTCTTCTCCATCAGTCTCGGCATCCGATTCCGAATCTTGTGCACGGCCGCGGCCACGCCCTTTGCCTTTCCCTCGGCCTCGGGCAGCCCTACGTCCTCCACCGCGCCCACGAACAGCCGCCGGGTTCTGAGCATTTCCATCGTCCGTATCCTCCCCGCGCCCTCGTCCCGCTCCCCGTACGGCACCTCGTCCCCGTGGCCGTCCCCCACGCCCCCGGCCCCGCCCCCGGCCCCTCCCCGGTGGATTTGGAGCGTTGACGTCAGGCGACTCGAAAATTGATCCCGTTTGCGTTAACATTTTGTTGATGAGCCGGAAACCTTTCTTCATCTCCTTGTGCACCGGCTTCAGCTTTTTCGCCTGCTCATCATGCAGTAGCGACGCGAGCATCTCCTCACCCGTAAGAAGGCGAGCTTGGTTTGTCGTGTACGTCCGTTTCTTCTTCGTCTTCTTCGCAAAAAGCTGCTTTCGCAGCCGCTCGTTCTCCCGATCCATCAACACCATCTGTGCGTGATTCTTCTCCAGCTCAAGTCCAGCTAGCCCAGCAATATAACGGAGCCGTGCATTCTCTTCTGCGAGCGCCTTCCGAGAGGAGGCACCTTTGAGTGGTGAAGGAAGAGCGATCCGGTAGAGAGCTGCCACAGCCACCTGCTGGTCACCCTCTTCTGTCGGTGTGGTCGGACGTGGCGGGGTGGAAGAGCGGGATGGCATAGTGGATGTGGAAGGGGAACTAGCAGTTGTCGTCGTCGCTCTCGAGCTGGTGGAAGGGATGGAAGACGCGGTGTGTGAACGTGAGGTAACCGCCGACGTGCTGGGCTCTGGCATGGGAACTAGAAGTGACGGCAATCGCGCAGGAATTGGTTGGGCTGCCTGTGTTGTGAAAGCTTTGGCTGGCTCGTATGCGTCGGTCGGAATGGCATTCTCATCCAAGGGCCAGATTCCGGTTTTACGAAAAGCATTTTTTATTGTAGTAATTTTGAAAGCTTTGGTCCGCGCAATTGAATAGGGGCAGTCAGAGTAGACGGTTTCGGGCGGTTTTGGGTCGGTTCTCGATACGGTTTTGTAAACGGTTCTGGAAAATGTTTTGGTCAAAACCGTGAGAGAACCTAATCTGAATTTTGACCGACCCGATTTGAAAGGCGGTTCTTGCGACTCCGGTTTTCACTTCATATAATTTTATTATTTTCCCTTGTGGCTGTACCGGACCTACTTCCTAATGCCCGCCGCCACTAGACGCTCTCAGCGCGCGGAGAGTCTGATGAAGTCCTTCATTCGCCACAACAAAGGGCGCCAGCGACGAGCTTTGTTGCGCCGGCGTGCCGCGGCCCGAGCTCGCCGCGAGAATCCTGGGCTGCGCAAAGCACGCTTCGACACAAACTTGGGTGTAGACTCCGACACATCCAGCGACAGCTCGACCGACAGCTCAGGCACCTCTTCGGACAGTAGCGTGTCAACATCTGACTCCCAATGGGGTGATATTCTAGGTCCTAACTGGCGTTTCATGTCAGATATTTCAGTGGACAGTGACACAGAATCGGACAGCCTTTCGGACTCCTCGTCGAGCTCAGAACCCGATGTGAACATGCCTGATCTCTTCTCTGTCTCCTCTGGGTCATCGGACTCGGAGTCTGACTCGGAAATTGACTGGAATTGGGGCGACGACGAAAACTCGGACAGTGGAGACTCAGATGAAGCGACTCAGCCACCACGACTTCGTCAATGGATTCGAGCCGAGTTCACCAATATGTACGAGCACCGCTATGAGCAGCCTCGAGACACCCTTCCTCGCAGCCCATCATACCTCCATCACGTCCTCACAGCGCTGAAGAACGGCCGTGCAGATCACTTCCGACAGAACCTCCGTGTCAGTCCACTCACCTTCGATGCACTTGTTGCGGCGCTTCAAGACGACCCTGTTTTCTTCAATAATTCCAACCATCCTCAGCTCCCGGTGGAACAACAAGTCGCTGTCGCACTCTATCGGTTCGGACATGACGGGAATGCAGCGAGCATTCAAGCTGTTGCCAATTGGGCTGGAATGGGAAAAGGGACCGTTCACCTAATTACCCGCCGAGTCATGACTGCGGTCCTTCGACCGGGATTCATGCAAAATGCTGTCCGTATGCCCACAACTCCGGAAAAGGACCGTGCGAAGGAGTGGGTACAGGCCCACTCGTGTAAGGCCTGGAGAAATGGCTGGTGCTTTGTCGATGGAACCTTGGTTCCTCTTGACCAGCGCCCGACCTGGTACGGAGAGAGTTATTTTGATAGAAAGTGCAACTACTCCTTGAATTTCCAGGTGCGTGTTTAATTGGAATGTCTCAAGAGCCGTATACTCAACCCAACTACTAGATCGTGAATCTTCCGAACCTCAGGATAATTGACTTTAGTTACGGTCGTACGGGGAGCACTCACGACTCGCTTGCATTTCAAGACTCAAAAATCTTCCACCAACACGCAGATCTTTTCCCCGATGGCGAGTGGATTTGGGCCGACTCAGCATACACCGTTCGTTATCCATTCATCCTGTCACCAACAATTCTGACAGATCTTTCAGCTCGACGACTGGGTTACGGCTCCGTATAAAAAGCCGGCCAGCCTCGACGATGATAACGAGACATTCAACAATCATGTCTCTATCCTTCGCATCCGATCCGAACACGCAATCGGCTTTTTGAAAGGCCGATTCCACTCTTTGAAGCACCTCCGCGTCAATATTACAGATGAATCAAGCCACAAGATTGCGACGTATTGGGTTTCTGCGTGTATTGGCATCCACTCATTTGCGATGGAGTGCGAGGAGAAGGAACGCGGGGAAGACACGGACTCTGACCACCCGGACCCATTTATCGCCGAGGGCTTGTCGTCGAGCGATGACGGGTCTTCAGCCTCAGACGTTGGGGCCGGCGGCGCTGCCCGGGGACGCAATAGTGATGGCAAACGTTTTAGGGAGGCCCTGAAAGCGAAGTTGTTTCGCTCCCAGGAGAAGAAGAGGCAAAGACGGTCTGCGAGGCGGGCGGAGGAGCGGGGATTGTAGAGTTTCCTAATTAGGCAATGCATCGACTTGCGAGCCACTTCATCACATACTCGGTGTTCTCACTCGGTGTCAAGAATTACTAGATTGATTCAAGGAACCTAGACTGTGCGAGATGAGTTTCTAAGAAAACATCTACGAGTGGCTAATTTTTCGGACTAATAGGAGAGTAATAGGGGAACGAATAAGTATCTTGAGAGTCGTAGAAGGACATCTCATTGAAGCGTGAATTGGAGTGTGTATGAGGAGAACAAAGTATGTGGGGGCTCACTGCCCATTGCCAAACGTCGACGGCGCTCCGAAATCGGTATCGGGGAACCTCGGAAGCCCGTCAAAGCCTGTGAAAGCGCTGTCACCATGGGATGATCCACCAACGCCAGCGCCCGAGAACGACATGGAGCTCGACCCAGCTTGCGATTGTATCTGTGCTAGCCGGAGCTGATACTCCCGATCCATTTGGAGGCGCTTTCTCTCTGACTTGGCCGCTTTTTCCTCCCGCTTCGTCCGCGCCTTTTCTAGCCGTACCTCCTTCTCGGCCTCGATCTTTGCCAGCGCAACCTCCTTCTGGGAACTATACTTCTCTCGCTTCATCTTCAGTTGCCCTTGCGCCGTCTCCTCCTCTGCCAAAACAGTGGCGGTGAACCTATCTTTGGTACTCATCTTCTTTGCAGGCACAACAACGGGTGCAGCCGGGAGCGACGTGCCCTTCTGAGGCCCGGTCTTGGGCTTCTTCACCGGGGGCTCTGGCCCGGCCCTTCCCTTCCCCTTCTCAACCTTCTCCACCTCACGCGATCGCTTTGCACCTGCGAGAGTGGGTCCAGCAACGAGCTTCTCGTCGCTGTCGTCCGAGTTGATATCCTGCCTATAGTCCGGGTCGGAGAGCTGGCTCGGTAAATCCTGCGTGTCGTCGTCTGCCGGTGCGCTTGACACGTCATCGTCGGAGTGCAAGCGAAGAAGTAAGTCCGTTTCGAAGCCAGTGTCATTGTTGCCGAGACCGACAGGCTGAAGATTTGGTCGCGCTGCAATCAAGGCCCGCATGTTGAAGAACCAAGGGGATTCCTTCTCAATGAGATCTACTTCAATTTAGTATCTGTACCACTTTAACAAGTGATGAATGCTCACCCCACTTCGTCGCCAAGGCCGATTCAGGCTCAATATCATCTGCGCTGTCGAGGCCGGCTCCTGTCTGGCCCATCTCGAGGATATTATCGCGAGCCTTCTTAATTAATCTGAGGACCGTCATGAACATGTACTTGGCGGAGGTCGTTGGTGCGCACTCACGCTTTGATTTTGTTCCCTACTTTCTCGGTCCACAGCTTTCTCTGCTTGCCGAGGAGAACCTCATTGTGCTCTGGGTTCGCAGCAAAGGAGTCCTTGTAGATTTCATGGTCTTTGAAGCAGATCACGGCGAGATTGTAGTAGTGGTGGGTCTTGGGTGTCCCGCCACTCCGCTTGATGGCGCCGACACCTGGGAACAGGCCGTCACGTATGTCGGTGTCGCTCTCAATAGCAGAGATCAGGGTCCAGACAAGTTCATCGCTCCAACTTGACAAGTATTTTAGTAGATCAAGCACGACGATGCAAGGGTGAGTACGCACTCAATTAAAGCATTGTCAACAAACGGCGCGGCCTCAGCAGCCACTGTACTGCTGTCGTTGTTCAGCTCATCTGCCTCCGTCTCCTCCTTTTCCTCCTCGAGTATCTGGACAGCAGGGACTTCGGGCTGGACCACCTTCTTCGGACGCCCACGTTTTCTTTTTACTGGTTCAGCCAAGGCATCTTTCGCTTCAGCAGCAGCCACGGCACCGACAGCCTGGGCTCTGGCGGAGACTGTGGCAGCTCTCTTTGTTGTCTTCGGAATTGTTGACATGAATAACCGGCGGTGCGTGCAGGAAAAGAGATGCGGAGACAAGGCGGGGATTCTTTGTAAGCAATGAGAGTCACAAAAAATGTATTGTATTTAGAGGACTATAGAAAGCTAAACCAGAACCGTGTCAGAACCGTTGTAGAACCTCCTCCAGCCGAGGTTCAGCAGACGGTTTTGATTTTCGAGTCGGTTTTGAATTTTAAAAGATTCTCCCACGATTAATCAAATCAGAACCGTTTTCAAAACCGACTACCGGAACCGCCCAAAACCGTCTACTCTGACTGCCCCTAATAGTACTTGAGAAGATTGTATTTATCAATTGGTATAAGATTTCTACTTGTCTTGTAAAGTACCATCAGACATCTCAATCAATCCTGACACTAATTCCAAACACACCTCTGAAACCTCTGCGGCCCAGTAGGTGGCCAACGGACCAAAGACGCCTACGTCACAGGGTTGTAGCGCATGAGTTGTGTGCGAAGGCAGGCAGAGGATCAGTATGCGGTGTTGTTCGGCGAAATGGGAGAATCGGAAGGTGCAATGGCTATTATGTCCGTCGAGGATGAGCAAGCGATAGTCGGTGGCATTGGCCAAGCGGGTTGCAGTCTCGGGCGCAAAGTCTTTCTCCAGCCAGAGTGAACCCAGTTCTTGGTCGGTCCAACCGTTGGGAGATAGAGAAATGCTGTATTTGTTATCAGATACGTATATACATTGGGAGCAATACTAGAGACTTACCTTGCATCACAGGGATTGTTCTCACCCCACCGCAAGTCACGTCGCGCTCCCTTGAAAACGACCGATGGGTGAAGTGCTGTTCCGTCAGCACAAATGCACTCAATGATTGTAACAAGATCCCGACGTCCATCGGTAATATGCTGCACTGTCTTTTGATCGCGGTCAACTAGGGCCTTTGTCTTGGTACCAATCCCCAATTGAACACCCTTTTCATCCATGTTGTATATATTCTTCCAGTTAACGTCATATTTTTCGATAGTCTCCCGCAAGAGCGTAAAATAATCGTGCACAGCGGTGCGGTTGAGTGCCTGTACACGACAGGCTTCAAGAGAGTGTGTCCACCTGACACGCAGGTCTTTGTAATAGCGTGCCTGCCATACTATTAGCGCCCTTCAAAATACGTAGTACTTGCATAATTCACCTTGAAACGTCGCACCCATGTTTCCCCAAGCGCGTGACCAGCAATGTCAGCGCCATAATGCCCGACTGTCTCCAAGGAGAGCGGCAGCCCTCGCTTCCCCATGACCTCATGATAGCAATTAGCGAGACCATAGTTTGATAAAGAATGGGAACTTACCTTGATCCACTCCACGAGAACTACCTCCTGCGCAGTGGTCAAAGCTTTCTGGGACTCGTGTGCCTCCTTCCTAGATACTGCACCCTTGAGACGTGTGCCGAGGGTGCTGCGTGGGACACAGAATTCGATCGCAGCTGCACGAGCCGGGGTTTCACGGGACCGCACGGCAGCGATGGCCAGTTTGTACCTAGTCTCGATGTCGAGATCCTCCATGATAACATTTGCGAGGTCTATGCCGAGGAGGGCGACGAGCTTATCAAATTCATCGAGGGGCACCGGAGCAGTGGCAGAGGAGTTTGAAGTCATAACGGCCGACAGAAGATAGGAAGATTGTGGTAAGGACACCAAAAACAAGGGAAAGGTGCTGCTGAAAGGTCGCGAGCGTAGCGGTCTTTATAGGCTCAGAGCCATCGCGTAGAGGAGAAATGTGAACGTGAAGTATAGTCAGCGACTGTATTCACTCAGAATAACAACAAAGACATGCACAAATCGAGCCCGGGTGGCGCACAGGTGTGGGTGAAATATGCAGGAACCTGTCCCCCCGTAATGAATTGCACATGGTCAAAAGATCATGGGGGAGTCGGAAATGCGTCTAGGATCGTTCATAGGAACCTAATGAACACACCTGATGCATCTATTCGATGCCTGGATCTTGCTGCTGAGAACCCGACGTTTGGGTTGTCGGCATCAGTGAAATCGGCTGTTTATTGTAAGCGACACCAGCACAGTATAGATAAAATTGTGAAAAAGATGAGCTACCTTGGAAATTCAAGCATTAACCTTGCTGAATGCCCTCCCAACTTTTGGAGGCGGTAGCAGCTGCGGTTCATGTACCGCGAACGTCGCCGATGTGTGTCTTCTGACATTCATTTCCCATTGACAGTGAGAATTCATGGCGAGATAACAAGATTAGAAAGCGCCTAGACACTCCATAGAGGCTGCCAGTGGAAGGCCCGGTGTCAATAGTGTCGGGCAAGTACTTGACACGGTGGATTGAAGCGGAATTGACGGAGCACGGTGCGATTGTTTGTTGTGGGTACCAGATCAAAATTAAGAAAGTGACAGAAATGACGTGAGAACCGGTGATCCGCACGCCACAACATACGATCGCAACATTCAAATTTGCTAAAACTTGTAATGCGCCAACGTCTAAGGTCCCTCCTCACCCTCAAATACCAAAAACAGGATTTGGGTTGCATTCTTGTCTCCTACAGTGCAAGTGGCCAGGTTCCTAGTCCGGCCAGGATGGCAGTCAGAAATAGTATGTACGTGGAAACAAAATATAGGGAAGATATCGAGAGATGGAAACCAGGAAAAGAAATGAGACACTGTAACATACATGGATGAAGTACTAGTTGCAGCGAGCGTTCCAGCCTGTTCCGTGGTTAGACTTTCGGTTCGCAGTGCTGGCGAAGTTGTCGTGGCGTGGTACCGATCTAGGAAGCGTTGTAGGTTAAATGGGGCCGCAAAGCACGATAGCCAGCAGAGTGATTGGTTGGCACAGCAGGCACTATTCATTTGTTCATCAACCGCGACAGCTGAGGAAATATATAGTTTGCCGAATCTTCCGGAAAATTGGAGCATAAAACAAAATCAGGGATGGCAGAAAAGTTGAGTGAGCCCTTTGTTGGCTGCAGATGACCGGCCAGAACCACCAGCAGGGGCGAAGAAAGATACAGAGATCGACCGCAGTAGCACCAGATTTTGAACACGGCATCAGGGGCTTTTTCGAAGAGTTCTATGATAGCGCAGGAGATTGAGGACAACAAACGTGGGCGACCAGTGGCACGACTCATTTATCTATGGAGAAACTTTGGGGATGTGGGTGGCCGCAAGCAACTAATAGAATGGAAATGTCTGCGGCGCAGCGAGGACCAACTGTGGCTGGTTGTGAATCGCAGCAAAGAACGGTCAGCCGGACGATTTTTTTGGACAGCAATTGAACCAAAAGCTGCGAATGGTGGGTCAGTTGACTGGAGGTAGGCAGAATTCGTGGGAGCGCAATTGGGGAATTAACAAACGCTCGAGTCAAACAGGGGATGTGGTTAAACACGACACTGACACTTGACCGGCACTGCGCAAAAACACCACAGAATCAGATGTTATGAAAGGGGTTAGAAAGAGAGGATTGCGAGAGAAAGACGAAAGCAGCAACCATAAATGGGGAAATTGCACCGCCGAGGAGCCATTTCGTTAAAGAACGGTTAATAGGTGGTCACCTTGATGATCAATGGTCGTTTGATGCGGCATCGCCTGAGCGATCTCATATGTACGGTAGTTTGCCGAACCTCTTGCACCAAAAAGTTATTATAATAGCCTCTCTGTGTAAGTCTTGGGATTCTAAACACACAGAATACAGCAGGATAGGCAAGTGGGAGTATCCTTAAGTCATTTCGAGCGATTTTGGGCCCTTTACTGAGAGGTCATTTATATATTTTTTTCAGCCTGATGGCTGTACTACCTACCTCCCCCCTATCTCGGCTTCACCGGCCTGAACCCCCTTGGTCTTGCCTCCATTTCCAACTCCTGTGTCCGCTATGCATTCCAGGTTTGCTCCATAACAAGTTCCATACAGCATTTCCATGAACGTAGTCTGTATTATAACAGCATTCTGAGAACGAATCCCTGACACGCACTGCGCAGCGCCGTGCTATTAGCCTATTTTGGGCTTGTGTTATTATGGTGTCAAAGCTCTCACTTCGGCGTCTACCATCTGTTTCTCCTCCCACAACCATCCATGGACAATCAGCCCCACGAAAGTGCCGATTCCACTGCGAACTCGACTCCACACAATCTTGAATCCCACTCGTGAGTCCTCCTCCTTCTGAACTGTGTGGATCTGTCTTATCGGTGTCGCCCAATCCAGGCAGGGAAGCGTGATGTTCTCGGGAAATCAAGTCTTCACAGTGAACGGCGGGACTTTCACAAGCGTCACAAATCAATGCCCTGCGCGTGTGCCTTCAGGTGATTCTGCTCTGCTTCTTAACTTTTGTGAGATCCTGAATCATCAATACTGCGTAGATTTTCGAATGATCCCCCTCGGAGATATTGACCTTCGGCATGAGATACAAGTTGACCGGGGTGTTGTAGGTCGTCGGCGCGGGCAAGGGTGTATTCGCCGGGTTTATTCTGCCAAAGTGCAAAGCAGAAAGTCGGATTTCACGGTGGCAATGTACCAAGGGGACGGCGCAGAGGAGGTGTGTTAGATTCCATTCTCTTCATATGTTCTGTGAAGAACATCCGTAGGACTGGCGGCAGGCCATTGCGGAGCATGTGTCTATTCGGCAAGTTTCATGCTCAGTTTCTGTCGGCGCTTTAACCACAGACTCAGCCATCCCAATATTATTCAGATTTATGGGACAGTACATTCAGGCGGTATATATGCTACACTGTATCATGACGGTGTGCTTTTCGCTTGGAATGTGGTTTTGATTTGGGCTTTACATTTGCAGTAGAGCTTGTGCCGTTTCATCAATTCTTGGACAGTAATCAATACTCGCACTTCGCAGCAGTATATTTCTATGCATGCTGTGTATGTGCCCTGTCCAATCCATCTATTGAACCTCATTTGTCAAAAGCGTGCCGACTTCGTTGTAGGAATCTTTTCCCCATTGTTAATGTTCCTGATGCCAGGCAGGCAGCAGACAATTATGTGAATTTCACATTTCAGCAGCCTTTGGTTAGTTTATTGTCAGGTTACCCGATTTCACTAACAATTGGTCAAGCGCTGGGACAACTACACGGCATGGATACGTCGCTCTTCTGGTCAGCTCTGTGCAGAGCTCATGCCGTCCGATACCCTCCCACCTGTCCTCCACTATTACCCTCTCGGAATATCGCGCTCGCACAGAATATCCAGTGCATCGGATACAGAGCTCATGGTCGTTGAATTGCTGACAATGGAAGGATATCACGATATATGTTCCATTAACCTGTCCCAATTTCGAACGATCTCCATTTTCACCTCCACAACTGTGAATCTAGGTGCAATAATTGCCTGTTCTTCGGGCAATCCACTCGAAGGCCCCGTTGAAATTGCGTACATGCCAAATGTGGACTCTTGGATTCCTGGCTGGCAGACTTCCAAAGGAGCCGAGCAAGTTGTCATGGAGAACGGCTGGGCACGGTATTTTATTTTATTTCTTTGATAGCTATACACACTCATGATAGTGATTTCTCCGCAAGCTTCAAGTCCGACAATATTTTCAATGGCATGATCGAGCTACATATCTGGACTACCCTCGTCCGGGGCCCATGGCTTAGCCAGGCAAACCATATCTTTCACCGCCTCCGGATAATGTCCAACTTCGATGATTACGGTGCTACCTCATCTTGCAGCTGATTCCATATTTTGCTGACCGGTTCGACTAGTTTTTGTGAATGATGTGCAATTCAATCTCGAAATTTTGGGAAATATGGAGGAGCCTCCAGCCGGCTTCCTATTTCTCTGCCCACCGGAAGATTTCAAAACCAGTCCATCCTCTTTTCATTGGCCAGACTCTCCTGCCTTCTGGTCTCTCGATCCCTCCGGTGCTGATCGGCTCACTCTTGAAGATGCAACACGACTTGGATTCCCTACCTTTCACTGCACCACCGAAGTCGTTGGAAAGTCCTGGGACGATGGTGTCTACAAGGGACTAAGAGAATTCTACCAGGGCAAGGGATTCGATCCATATACTCAAGACCTTGCCCGGGATATGAAATATCCGCTTTATCAATTGATGTCCGAAGGTGATTTCTCCTGTGCGCGCGGCCCGAAATATACCCACTGTGTGACTGACAAACGCTCCCAGTGAACAAAGCAGAAGATTGGGACGCAGACGACGAGTCGAACTACATGCAGACATCTAGCGGTGAGTAAATGCAAACCTGAAACTTCAACTTTTCTCATTTAAGATGATAGACAGCGATGCCGACGCATCTGGACAAGACGATTGGGATTTAGACAACGAGTCAAACTATCCACAGACATCTGATGGTAAGTAAATCTGATCGTAGCCAATGAAACTTGATTTTTATCTTCGATTTATTTCATTCAGGCAGCGATGCTGAAGCTTGTTCGGAGGAAAATGATAACAACTCAGACAGCACCAACTGTAGCTTCCGCCGTGCCCCCAGGAACTCCAACAGCGTGAATCATGACCATCACGGTAAGTCAATTGTTTTTGTGTTCGTGCCAAGCAACTAATTTGTACCTGCATCTTCAGCATTCACAGCTTGTGAGTCGACAACCGGGCAAGGGCAGTGTGAAATGCCAACCCTTCACGATGAAACTCCTACAGTCTCAGCGGCATTCACATTCCTGATGAATGCCCAGCTCGCCCTCATTTTGTTCCTCGGGTTATCCTGGCTGTACGAGCAGATGTAAACATTCGAGATACGTAGATCCAGATGTGATGTCCAAAGTCCGTCCCTCAAATTCATCAATTGACTTTCTTTCCGTTCACTTGACAACTGTCTCTCTCTGTAAATTCCTCTCATCATGCAGTCATCCCGAACATGTCAGCTCAACCCCTGTTTTTGCTTGAGTTCGCAACCAATTCCAATATCAACTCAACACATACTGGCCATGGGCACTCTCATCCAGCTATGCATCCCATCAGCAACTGAGAATACAGCGGGAAGAATTGAACACCTGTTCATCCGCTAGGTTTGGCGCCTTGCGACCGGCAATGTTCAAGAAAGAAGCATTAACATCCACCAGGTATATCGCAGATTCACCACAAATACACCTCAATGGCCCTTAAATCCCAACTCTGATATTTAACCCTGCCCCTCTGGCAAGACTGCTGCATGTCGGGGTTGAGAACGATGCACTCAGTGTTGTTACCCTTGCAGCGTGAGCATTGTGGAAAATGATTAAGGGTTTAATAGCCAAGATTAAGCAACACTGCTTAATCGAGGCATGGCGGGGCCCACAAACAACATGGGCAATATTAATCATCCTCTCTGATGAACTGGGGCACCACTGTGGGGTCTTGATTAGGCATTCAAGTACTTTGTTGTGCTTGATTTACAAACGGAGCCTTGCACGACGGATCAGGTGACTCGGGTTTAACAGTAGCCGGTTACCCTGGCTATGATTGGACCTCGCTTATCAACTATCCAATTATTGTTGCCATCCCGATTTGGTTACTTGAACCAGGCCAGGATGGTAACTCGCATATCTCCACAACCACTTGGCGGTTTGGGCTGATTAAGGTACTAGCTCAGAGCCAGCACCTGCTTCTACCTAAAACTGAAGGTCCTGAACAGGGGACACGAGGATAGAAGATGGGACTGTCTACACGATTTGACAGGAAGCAGTCACACCGGACACACTCAAGCATTAAGAGGTCGACACACGAGGATCCTATATATTTACCTACACGTGATTAGCTACGGACACCTTACTCATATACCAGCGAGTAGAATAATCATTGTATTGTAAGCATAATTGTACAGTATATAAGGAGGAGGTTTTGGCATGGATAGACACTGACTTTCTGTCCCTAAGAGCAGTAGCCTTGATCAGATATTGTTTGATAAACAATGGAGATTCAGGACTTGTCACCCAGGACTGACTTCGTTAAGAAGTTTTGTTTCGTCTGCAAAAGTAGTTCAATATCAATTGTTGACTCAGGATCTGGGGATTGGGAACGGTTAAGAAGCTAGAGAGAGCTTATTAGGATTGAGAACATGGCACCGCACTACAGTAGCCTTGCAAGGCTTATTATTTGGGATTTGGAGAACACGGCACCTTTTTAGGATTGGGATTGTTGGCTCAAGCTTCTACTTAAAACTCGATTTGTTGGCTTAGGCACTCGTTTGGCATTGCTCAAAGAGGTCTAATACTCTAAATCAACCCTTGCACTTCAGACTAGACCTCTTAAAACAGGCTTGTTCCTCGCAACCTTTGTTGAATTATCTGTGCTCCTTGAACCTTCTTAAAGTGTTCAAAAGACCCGTACTCACCACACAGTCTAGACCATTCAAGGGGAAAGTAGTTAGGATTTGGTTAGTAGTTGCGTTTTTGCCTCAATCAAGCAAACTCTCATTCTGCTTGTTGGGTCTTAATTAAACTAGTACTGCTGTTGTAGACATCGAGCAAGCATTTCAGCACAGGAGTATCCAGAGCACCAGGCGGAAAACCGTCTGAAGTGTCTGGAGTGGGTCTGGATGGAAAACCATTCAGAGCGTCCGGAGCGGGGGTTCCCCTGACATCACCCCCCCATTGGAATATGGTGTCCCGACATATGAAGTGGATGGACCTGTCGCACCTCCAGAAGGGCAGCGAATCGAAGGCGGCCAAGGCGATCTGGCGAGGAGCCTTGGGAAGACCGGGTGGAGCTGGGAGTAACGTGGCGGGGGCTCGAGCTTGTACGCACCGTTGCCCACAACCTTCATGACCTTGAAGGGTCTGAGCCGCTTGGCCGAGAACTTGGGCGGCGCATGCATCATTTTGATGTCGGACACATCCACCCAAACTCGGTCACCTACCTTGATCTCTGGTGCAGGTACGCATCGGCGATCGTAGTACAGCTTGAACTCGTCCTTGGCTTTGATGAGGGCGGCTTTGGCTTTGGACACTCCAATGGTGATCCGGTTGTGGAACTCATTGACGGACTCATCAGCGGAGCGCATACCGTTCGGCTCGAAACACATCTGAGGGAGGTGGCTGGTGTCCATCATAAACAGCACCTGCTGCGTCGAGGAGTGGACGTGGTTGTTGTAGGTGAACTCGGCTGCTGGCAGGAGCTCATCTCAGTCATCCTGTTTGTAGCTCGTGAAGATACAGACGAACTGCTTGAGCTCCTGGTTGATACACTCGGTCTGGCCGTTGGTCTGCGGATGGTAAGCGGTGGATGTAGTGGGTTCAATACTGATGAGGCGCCACAGTTCACGGGTGAACTCGGCGATGAACTGTGGACCACAGTTGGAAATTTACTTCCACAGGGTTCTGTGGTGCCTCCAAACATTCTGGTAGTACAACCGGGTGGCTCCAACAGCACCAAGGCCAGTGTGGCACTCATTGAAGTGGGCCCGCTTACCGAGGATGTCAACCATGACCATGACCGCTTCGAACCCATGCGCTTCTGGAAGCTCAATGATGAAGTCCACCGGGACGGTGTCCCAGCGTTTGGCCGGAATCTCAGTCGGATGAAGCTCACCGTGGGGAAGTTGCTGAAGCACCTTTGTCCAGTTGCACGTGTTGCAGGTTCCGACATACTGGCCAACGTGTCAGGACAACTGGGGCAGCCAGTAGTTCCGGGAGATGAGCTCCAATGTCTTAAAGTGGCCGGCATGTGCGGCGACCCATGTGTTGTGGTGCTGCTCCATAATCCAGTGGCGGAGGTCCTTATTTCGCAGCACAACAATCTTATCACGAAACAGGAGGAGTCTGTCCAAGATTTGCCATTTGGCTGAGTGGGGAGAAGGGGTCATCCAGTTCTTGAGGAGCTCCTGGGCAACGAGCGCAATGGGGTCCTCGAGTTCCGGCTCGGTCGCAAACACCTTCTGGACGCCGTGCAGGAGAGGAACCTTGGGTCTGTCAACTGCGATCCCCTCCATTGCGTGGATCTGGAAAAGCTCCGGCTGAAGAAGCGTAACATCTGAGTTCTCGGATCCGGCTCTGTGGTCCAGGCAATGGGAGAGCGTGTCCGGACAACCTATGAGACAGCCCAGCTGGTGGAACAGGGTGAAGTCGAACCAAGACAGGTACAGGGACCACCTGGCCTACCATTGGTTCAAGTTCTGTGACTTTTGGAAGTACTCCAAGTTCTTGTGGTCCATCCAGATCTCGACCAGGTGCTGCGCACCCTTGAGGAGGTGCTGCCACTCCTCTAGGGCTTGGACAATCACAAGCATCTCCTTGTCATGGATCATGTAGTTTTGTTGGACGTCGTTCAAGCTCTTCGAGTAGAAGGCGACAGGGCACCACTTTCCATCAGTGCCTTGCTACAACAGGAGAGCTCCGGTTGCCCAGTCAGAACTGTCCGCCTCCAGCCGGTACAGCCAAGATTGGTCCAGGAGGACCAGGACGGGCTCTGCGGTCACCGCATCCTTGAGGGCTTGGAACACGGCAGCTGAGGCAGTGGTCCAGGTTAGTGTTGCCATGACTCAAAAAGTCGAGTCACAACTTGATAAGTCGACTTGAAACAGTAATCGACTCGACTCGACTTGTGATGAGTTGAGTCACTCGAAGTCGACTCAAGTCGACTCAAGTCGGTGAAGTCGGGAGTTTTTTGGCAAATAAAATGACAAGCAGTTCATATTGGGTATAACTAGTTAATGGCAGCATAGGTTTATTCAATACAACTAGATTTGGAATAACTGCATCCTTGTTTCATCCTCCAGCTTCTGAATGGTGAAGGACTCTGTCATTTCAAAGTTTTCTACAAGTGCCTGTATCGCTTCCTGTTGGTCAGTCTTATCCACTGATGCTAATTGGCACAGCTAATCCTCGTCATAGGCTGTGATTGGAGCTGACTGCTAATCCACTTAAACATGTCACTCATTACTTCCCCTACCTTGCCAGTCCAGTGCTTTTCACTTGGTGCATTCTTAATCTGCTAGTAACCTGATAGTAAACCGATGAACTAACCTTCCCAGCTTGCCTAAGTTCACCCAGAGAAATTGCCTAATAGGTGACGTTGATTTGTGTGCTCATGACCTACGTTAGAAACATGAACTAATCAACCACTTGTTGGTTACACGGTGTAGAAACAGTGCTATGACTGCCAGAAACAGCCAATGAACCATCCAAGTGATCCTAGATACACGTTTCCGAGATCCCGACGAGTTACAGCCCCTAGTACAGGGCCTTGTAAAGGCTGTAGGAGGAGGTTTCAGATCTCAGACACTGAGATTGGAGCAAAAGTGCGAGCAATACACGTTTCAAGACATGTGGAAACAGAGTTTCCAGGCAAGGTTTAGATACAAGGCTTCTCAGCAGATAGGTAGAGGACATTATGAAGGTCCAACTAGCTAGTTTATAGTCCAGTGGACTCAGGTGATTGCATATTTCTTAACAGGCAATTGTGTTTCCAGAGTTTTCCCCGAAGGTACTTTCCAGACCCCGCACTCAGCTACATTTCCAGAGCTTTCCCCTGAAGGTACTTTCTAAACCCCGCATACAGATACGTTTCCAGAGCTTTCCCCGAAGGTACTTTCCAGACCCTGCACCAGATACGTTTCTAAAGCTTTCCCTGAAGGTACTTTCCAGACCCTGCACTCAGATGCGTTTTCAGAGCTTTCCCAAACTGGTACTTTCTGAACCCCACTTCCACACAAGTTTATAGTCAAGTAGACTCAAAGTTTATAGTCGGATAGACTCAAAGTTTCCCAGTCACTTTAACCGAATCCAAGAGAGTCCAACCGAACCCAACACAGTCAACAGAGTCTAACAGTTTCCAGGCTAAAGGCCCAAGTGCGTTTCCAGAATGATATATGATTCAGAAACAAAGAAGAACTCAATACAATGCTACTCTATAAGAGTGCGCTCGATTGAGGGACACAGATCCACACCCAGGTGCAAGCTTACTGCATGGTGGAACAACAATACTGTCCAGATCACACCCTGGCAGGTGGATACTGGTCAGATTGTGCCCAAGCGTAGACAGAAACGGCTACTAGCAGTGGGGGGATCCTGTATCCATCATGGAAACACCTCCAGATACTTATACAGATGCCAAGACCACACTTACAAACCCAAAACATAATCCCAGTGAGTCAATTGTCCATCTATCCATTTCTTTAACCGTGTTTCCATCGGTTGTTCTTCCGAGAATCACCTCCCATTGGTTCCCAAGAGCGAGCACACCATGTTCCCTTGACAATTACATAGCAGAAACCTGTCAGCAACACCCCTGGATTACTCAGAGGGTGTGCAGATCACTGATAGATCAGCACTGCACTTGCTCGACATGTTTCTGCCTTCTGCTCAACTCTCCCCTCTGTTTCCAATGCGGAACTTGATAGTACTCCTTTGTAGCTTTCAGGAGATACCCATTTCTGAGGAACTTCCCAAAAAGGGTTCTTGAAGAGCCTGTGAACATTTCTAGAGTTGTGATCCGGACCTTCAAATAGCCAATAACCTGTTTCGGTGTCTCCGCATTTGATAGAAACCGGCCACCCCAGTACCCGACTCCCACTCATGACCTAACACGACCTCTAGATGTCTGAAAACAACACAATACATTGCCCAACTCCCATTCCCTTGACCCGTTTCCGTTGTTTAAGTGGATGTTGGAAACAAGTCAAACAAAGTTCCTTGACTTGTTGATTGGCTGCACATTCCCCTACAGTTTTCAGGGTGAGACTTGCCAATGGATGTTCTAATTCCTTAGAGCATCCACCCGTTTCTCTGTGGTTCGCCCAACAGCTACCAGGAACCAGTACTGTTATATAGAAACAACAGTTCCAGTAATAAGTCTGATCAGAAACACGCAAAATGATGTGCATCTAACCATGGCCCATTTACTGGCTTATCAACGTTCAAACCGGGTTTCAGGAGTTCAATTCACACATTGATATTGCTCGCCAAAATAACACCTACAGGCCAATGACACACAGTTTAAACACACAGTTCTATCGCAAATTGAGTCTTAAAATGGTTCTTGTGTGCGGTTTGATTCATCTAACAGCCACATTCTGTAATTGTGTAATTTTTCAACACCCGCATCCAAGTAAGAGAATTAACTTGCAGCGTCTTAATCGAAATGTCGAAGATGCTTCAGGAAATCCATATCCTGAGATCTGAGGTCTAATTTTTGCCTCCAGATGCATTGTTAGCAATACTGGGCGAGGAAACTGTTGTATATACATGTGTTTGGGACATGCAACCACAAGTTGCGCTACAACGACAAGGTAAATGATTTTATTGAAGAACTTCGGCATCTGAGGCCCTTCAGAACATACATAGCCTTCGATCTACACTGCAGCTTCGTGCTGAAGTGTGTCACAGGAAAGAGTGGGAAAAAATATCAAAATCACCTGCCTCACATTGAGGACAGAACTCGAGAAATTAAACTGAACTGGGACAAGAAAGTGGGCAAAATAATACATGGACTTGCGTGTTATACTTCTGGTCTTCCGCCTTTCGTTGATATCAAGATTCTATTCATCCCCCTTCACCATTTTAACTTTCTGCCTCTTGGGCAGTGCACCAGACTTCGCGATGGGGGTCGCTTGCGGCGGGCATTTCCGGTTGTGAAAGATAGGTGACGAGGACGAGATTTGTTCTTAGTGTGTTGCACCGACCACACCTGGTTAACAACCAAACGGAAACTATACAGTCCCAATGTCGTCTCGTTGATCACTTGGAACCTGGTACCAGGATTAAAATATGGGTGAATCGCTGTGATCAGAAGGGCAAAACAGATGTGAAGATACAAAGACCTCAGACCAATCTTCGCTGCCTTTAGCGAGAAATGGAGTGCGAATCATGTGCATGTAACATGTAATGGTCCTTTCATAGTTGGGGAGGAATCTGACCTGTTGGTCAGCGCGACTAACAGTCATGACTGCCATCGGGCCACCATTACACCCAAACAATTCAAGTACTATTGGAGAGAACTACTGGCATTAAAAATATTTGTCAACAAGAGATTACAGCTCTTTGCAGTACAACAGGCGTGGTCTGTTTTTTCTGTTTTGGCAAGTTTTCACGAGAACAGCTGCCCTGAGCTCAATTCTCAACTGTTTCCCCTCAAAATAGGCTCATTCGATTCGTATTGAAAATCCACAGCGAATGGGATAAGTATTTTTTATCCTTTTACATAATGAAATTTCTTCTGGAAAAACTTGGTTTTGAGTCAGACATGTGTAACACTCGGAATACTGCCCCGATTGGCCTAGTTTTTGGATATGCTATACATCTGATGCGGTCATAGACAACAGCATATTTATTTATATCACATGCTGAGTGATTGTGATCTAGCGCATACTTTAGCGAAGTAGATATCCAGACACTGCCATAAGTAGAGCTGTTAATGGAAGTTTGAGTATATTAAGCTCCGTAAACACCCACATTGGCTAGGGCCACATCGGATGTATAACATATCCAAAAACTAGGGCAATCGAGGCAGTATTCCGAGTATTACATATGTCCGACTCAAAACCAAGTTTTTCCAGAAGAAATTTCATTATGTAAAAGGATAAAAAATACCCGTATTTCATTCGCTGTGGATTTTCAATACGAATCGAATGAGCCTATTTTGAGGGGAAACAGTTGAGAATTGAGCTCAGGGCAGCTGTTCTCGTGAAAACTTGCCAAAACAGAAAAAAACAGATCGCGCCTGTTGTACCGCAAAGAGCTGTAACTCAACTTACCGATTGATGTGCCATCTGGCTGAATGGTAGCCTCCGAATCAAACAAACCGAGTTCTTGAGCTTGCTGAAAAAGCTCCAAAAAAAGGCAAGAGTTCTTGTGACGATAAGTGGTAATATGTAACACATACCGTGTGTGGCCGTCTGCATTGAGTCGTATGGAATTGTCACTGGAATTGACCGACAGCAGCCCCTAGTTCAATGTCCTGTGGGGAAAATTGGCCTCAAAGTCGCATAACATGAAATGTAATTAACACATTGTGGTCACAAAAAACGTGGGTTCAACGGGCGCACGTGCGAACAAAAGCCGCATGAATGGAAAGAAGACAAGGCGCCTCAGGAGGTTCTTTGCAAAATTCGACAGGAATTTCATATACGCGACTCATCCTGCTGGGCTGGACGTGCGGTTCGCCTACGATCATATGATACCAGCAGATGGAGATCTAGAAGTAGTGCACTTCCAGACCAAACACGACTCAGAAAACAAACTACAAATCTTTAGCGCTATAGTTCAAAGGGCACATATTACTTACACTCCACTCTGATCGGGTGCATCGTTCACAATGACAATCACCCCTGAAAATTCGAGAAGAGCCCTCTCTGGATATCCAGGGAGTCGAGATACTCCGTGGGAGGCATGTCGAGATATTCCTAGAAATAATTAGGTAGAAGCATGAAAGCGAACAAAATAAATGAGTCCCAATGCACTGGAAATGGCTTCGACTTCCACGCAACATCTGAATTCAGACCCGCTCTAAAAAATAAAATATTGGGAGGTTCATGCCTCAGAGGAGGGTAACATATATACCATGCACTCCAATTCTGGCATACCCTCATCATGACCCTCTTTTTCCCCGTCAGATTCGACACCCGCACCGTCCGCGTCCTCGCCGGAATGACTGCCTTGCAAAAAAAAAAAAAAATTTGATGTGCTTCTTCTTCTGCTGCTGAGTTTCCTGTCACTTGGATCTCTTGGAAGGCGAGGGGCGCTTAACAGCCATAGGAATGAAGGTTAAATCACTCAGAGGAACAACCTGCATTGAGAACGTCTGCCGATTCCCATTGGTCCGCGCACAGCACTCAGGATGCACTTTGAAGTAGCCTAATTCGTCAGGATTGGGAAAGAAAAGAAAAACATAACAGAAAACAAATCACACCGTGACCAATCTCACCCAGGTGGCCATGATCAAAGTCCTTGGGCAGTGGTTGCTTGCGCTCCTGCTCAATCTCTTGGTGGAAGAGACAAACAAATCATTTTTCGGGCATGACAATGAGCAAGGACCATGATTTGACTGGACGTGAAGACGGAGAACGGCAAGCTGTTGACGTGGATACGGCACATTGTTGGCCAGTTCCGTGCTCCGATGTCAAGCTTTCAAGACAGAGTTGTAGTGTCATACCTCAAATGAACCAGAAGCTTAAATTCCCTGGGATTCATTTCTCTATACACTAATGTCGACTCAAGTGACTTTCGACTTGGGCTCGACTCAGAAGTCGATTGGAGTCGTGCCCATGACTCAACTCGACTTGACTTGAGTCGACTTCACCAAGTCGACTTGGCGGGCCGGAGTCGGAAGTCGCAGCAACACTAGTTGGGGGCTTCACTGTTTGAGCCGTCGACGAGGTGTTTTGGGGCGATGAGCTTGCGAATTGTTTTGGGAGCAGAATCCCCACTTGCAGATCTGCCAGTGGGGCTCATGGTGGTACAATGAAACACATCCGGTCACTCGCCGTAACATTTTATGCCATTGCACTGATTGCTCAAATACTAAGGCATTTGACCTGTCCAGTCGGTCCAGTCAGAGTTTGCGCTGGGTTGCGTGCCCCGGAGCCCCGTAAAGAAAACCTTGTAACCTTGTAAAAAATGTTTTATAACCATTTAGCCCCCAGAGCAAAATCAAAGGAAAAGGAAACGGTTATAACCGTGTATAAGCGTTTATACATGGAAAAGGTTGGACCCTTAAGGCGAGCGGTTGGTTCGAGCCTAGAGTCGAGCGGGCAAAAAACTCACGATAATTCAGGGGATGATCATCCGAAATGAAATGACCCAACAGCAAGAATAGCCTCCAAACGTAACTCAAGGAGAGACCGACTGAAGAGAATATAGGGAGACGGTTAAATACGAGTGGGAAGCGTGCTTTTGCAGTGGGTTTGGGAAACACAAATAGAGTTCAAAGGCTGCTGGATTGTCAGTTCAGTGAATGGGTTCGATTCCGCAGGTAATGAATGAAAGGAATGAATAAAGACAAGATGGGACAAACCGGATAATGAGAAGTGAACGATACAGGGATCATGAAATCACGCGGAATCTCCAGATCGAAGGGGATTGGAAGCGGGTAGTGCTGAGAAGACAAGGCCAGAGAATGTACTATCCGTGGAAGTTGGTTGGATACTTGAATCCAAGAGCACCCAGGAAGGGACATCACTCGCCATTGGTATGTTGAGATAAAGAGGATGGTAGTATCATTCGCGAATTCAGAGTTGGATGATGCGAGACTGGGTACCAAATTTATTGGTGCTATCTGCGGGTTTGACACGGTGAATCCGAATGCGCGTCTGCAAGTTAACCAAACCTACCGTGATAGTCTGAATCACTGCATTCAGACCCCCCCATAGGCACACATGAGCCTATGTTCGCAGATCTCTGCCGAGATGCGCCTATCCAGGTCTATGTTGGTCTATGTTGGTCTAGCATGTCTGCCTATGCGAGGCCTGCCTACGTTGACCGATCCGGGCCGATGGTGGTGTGCCGATCATCGCCGACCCTGGCCGAGGTAGGTCCGCCTATTCGGGCCAGAATACGTAGACCAACCTCGGCAGATGGATCGGCAAAAGTCGGCGTGGTCTGCCTACATATACGCCTACTGGGATCTGGCAGACCTGTGCCTACGGGGGGGTCTGAATGCAGTGAATCCTGAAGATTTCTTGCCAACGCGAGGCCGACGCCCATCGCGGCGCCGCGCTGTCTCGATGACTCTTGCTGTGAACAGGGTGAGTGCCGGACAGCTCCAAAAGCGTGGGATCCAAACTTGCAAAACCAGTCGACGAGAGCCAGCTCTTCGCACGCCGGGAAAGAAACAAGTGTGTAGTAAAGCCAAACTTGACGGCGCGAAAATCGACATACAGAGAGCGAGGGAAAGCGCACAAACTACTGAATTATTTCGTTCAAATCGACAGTCACGGGTCACAGACCCCTCTGTCGATGTCGAATATTGGTCGAGGTCACGCGTCACAGAGGGGTTTGTCGAACCTCCAAACTGTCACGAGTATCCTTCTTACCCCCTAGAGCACAAAAAAGCGTCAAAACTGTCGAAATTCTTGAGGGTGTCGCGCAAAAATCCGGCCGCTGTCGAAATGTCGAATACTATTTCCCACCGGCTAACCGGCCACCTAAGCAATTTCTTCCCCCAGCGCAGAGATACTGTCAAGTGGGTGCCGGGAAATGCGCCCGGAATTGAAGATACACATTTAAAGAGTGAGTTGGAACCTTTGCCCGAATTTATTCGTGCCGATTTCGCGTTTGCCGAATATATTTCGGCGATAGCCCCGAAACGGGGATAAACAGGCTAACCGGCCACCCAACCAAATCACCACTTTATACGCCGACCACTAACCCTAGCATATTCCAGGTAGTTAATACACTGTATATGCATTATTAAAAAGTGGTACAATGTATGTCCGAGGTGTATTCGTGGTATATGTATTGAACTTTCCAGCCGGGGAAATGGCAGGAATTGGGGTGTCGAAGAAATAGGCTGGCCTCCGAGGCGCAGACCGCAGATATGTCGCAAAATCAACTGTTAGTGTATATATAGGAGCCATTTTAACATACCCAAGTGTCAAATCCGGTGCCAGATGCCCAAAGACCTTCCAGCAAAATGCATCTCCCTCTGCAAGTGGAATTTGTTGATTCTAAGTAGTAGCTTGCCGTGACCAAGATAAGAATCACCTAAAAATCCACAAGTCTGGGGGTATACAGAATTGTATATCTTGAGCACGCTGCCAAAATTCTAGATCCGCCGCCAATGCGAGTCATTCGCTATTGAGGGGGCAGGATCGAGCCGCTCCAAATCACGGTGAGGTCTTCTTGCGGCCTCCAGGGGGTCAGATCGATGGGTTTTGGGAAATAAAATAATACAAGGTCATTGGCCTGACAAAAGCGAAGAAAACGAACCCCGAAACTTGTAAATTGGTGAAGATCTCGTGGAGAAACCGGGGAGACATGAGCGTGGAAGCGGTTCGGAGATGAGAAACGGCATTGATACCCCATCATCTTGATCGGAAACCTGCCGTAGCTTCTGATCGCCGAGCCGAATTTCATCCAAATTCAACACAACGCATTGTCTTAGGACCAGTACCGTCCCACCAACCGAAGTTTCCAAGAATTGATGTTGGGGGCTCTTGTATCAAGCAAGTGGCCGGTTGGCTCGTCTGGCCGGTTGCCCGGTAGGCAATAGTAGGTAAATCCGGTCACGCGTCATCCCCCCTGTCGATTTGAATGAAATAGTTCAGTATTCCGAATTCGAAGTGCTCACCCGAATATTGAATACCGAATTCGTTACATGCCCACACTTTGAACTGTCCTCTTGAGGAAGTCGGGTCATGGGAAATGACGATATAAAAACAATTTTAGAGCAGTAAGGCATCTCCGTATTACTCGTATACTTAAGATTATGTGCCCAATTCGTTGTGTATTGTTTGGTCTCATCCCCTTCAAGCCCTCCCAGCTTCGATCTCTCTGCTCCAGTGCTCGAATTTTACGCTCTTTTGGACTGATCTTTTCCCACCCAAACACCGATTTTAACCCAGTTGTGGCATTTCTCGCACGCTATCCGCTGATCCGTGGTATCGGAAACAGATCGCACTCAATCCGCAGTTGAACAGCACTTTGAGGCTGTAGAGAATTACCCGAAGTGGTCAAAGCCAAGCCGGCTCGAAGTGACGAATCCGTGCCGTGAGGTCCTGCTTGCGGAAACTATTCTTAATCACTGAGCATGGCTAATGTGTCTCGTGGTTGTTTCACAGCCTTCCAGCTGTTGAATCCATTCCCTTTGTGATTCTTCCTCATAGTGACACAAGACGCGCATCCTCTGCCACTCAGCAAAATTTAGCATATAAAAACAGGCCAGTGTGATCATTTCTGGCAGAATCCCCATCACAATCCCTCACTGCCAATCCCAACACATATTTACATGATTATGTTGCTTTTTGCGGGTCGGCTTATCAGCCCTGCGTCGGCTATTGCCGTCAAATACATATGTCTGTGGACTTCATGCCTCCTTCCTTAGTGCTGCCGTGATTTTCGATCAAGTGCAACCTGGTGGGTGTTCAAATTACTGGCTACAAAAGGTTGCTGCAGCTGGTAGCTTCCCGGGGCATTGCTCCATTTCCAGATTGCCGTGATACTAGTGTTTATTTGCATCTTGCACATCATTCTCTTTGCCTTATCAAACATCATTTGGATGCCAGCTTAGCTGCTTATGACTGATTTTTTGTTCATTGCTCCCTATTCAGCTGAACTGATTCTTCACCCTGTTCGATTTCATGTTCATGAGCTCAATTGCCAAGCCGCCGAAGCAAAGCAAAGGCATATCTTGTGTTATTTACGAGTACTTGTAATCGTTCATAATATTTCCGAAGGGACGTTTTTGAGACCTCAGTGAAAGTCAGTATACAAAATCTGTATAAAGGTAAATAGTGGCTGTGTTGAAGTAAAAGTACTCTACAAGACTACATTTATTCTAATGTGATTACAAGTACTTTATGTACTCGTTCTTTTCATCAACGGAACCAGGTTTTTGAGTTCGTGAAACTTTTATCAGTGCGTCCTGAGGATGTAATGAAATAGTGGCTGTCCTCATTAGATTTTTGTAGTCTTTTTAAGAGCCTAATCTAATAGATTTAGTGATTATATCATCTATGAAGAGGATGCTGGTTTGAATCCGGCTCATCTATTTATATTTTGTTCTCTTCATTTTCTAACCTACACTGGATCACATGTCACGATTCAATACAAATCTTATCATTCCAACGCCTATCTGAAAGCGCAGTACAATAAGTGCATACAGATGAGATAATGGAAACATTATCAAAGAACGTTGACAGGGATCCTAGATAACGGATCAAGAGAAGGGTTTAACATACACGAAGCCCAGACAAGATCTCGGATCACAGAAGAACATCAGGATGCAGAACGACACTGCTGTAAACTAAACGACAAGAAGCCATGAGGATTAAGGCAGGCTTGCCGGAACCTCATACAAACACTGATCAAGTTATGATCGAAGAAGCATCAGATGAGAAGATGCTTAGGAGATATACATAGAAGGAAGCGTACTGGCAGGACAACAGAATGCATGGACGCACACAAGGGACAAGGCTTTCGATCGTCAGTATGAAATCTATTATGAGCCAAGACAGATGAAGGCTAGAGGAACCCACGCATATGTGGAAGGATACCAGGAGCGTCAGCGGATATACAATCGGCTCTATGGCATTAGGAGGAGTCCGTACAATACTCGACGAAGAATATAATTATAACTCAACACGAGTATAACTGAAGACGGGAACGATCAGGCACAATGATCATTTGGCAGAACACATGCCATGCGCATGTAGGATATAATTAGAAATGATTGAGGAAGCCACCGAAAACTCGGACTAACGATCGGTTGGTACGATCAGGATGGAACACATGCTAGACGCATGAATGGTTATAATTACATGGACACATGGTATACATGTGGGGTTACTAATAAGCCTCAAGTTTACAGCAGTGTCGTTCTGCATCCTGATGTTCTTCTGTGATCTGAGATCTTGTCTGGGCTTCGTGTATGTTAAACCCTTCTCTTGATCCGTTATCTAGGATCCCTGTCAACGTTCTTTGATAATGTTTCCATTATCTCATCTGTATGCACTTATTGTACTGCGCTTTCAGATAGGCGTTGGAACGATAAGATTTGTATCGAATCGTGACATCACACCTTCTAGTACTCATAAATATTGTACACATACCGATCAATTTAGTAATGCTTTGTGTAGCTCTGTGCTGAGCATCATGCCCTACTTGTAGGGTGAGTATTGAATATTTTTTGTATTCAAGCTAGTAGTATCTACCATTCAACCACGGCTCTAGTAAATCATTTGAGAGTTGCAGAGGTTCCACTCAATACGTTTAGCAATACCTTTGAGTTGGTTTGCGGTTACAGAAATCTGCAATACATTTTACAGAGTTCAACTTTAGGTTGTGGCGGTGCAGACGACACGTATGCAAGACTTCGGAAAATCCCGAACAAATCAGATAGTTGGCTTCAACGGTGGTACAATTTCCACCGGTGATAGGGCGTGTACCAAAACATGCATGAAAACACCTGTTTTTATTTCATTTTGAACCTATTAGCGGGCAGAAGTGAGGCATTAGATTATGAGCGTACACCCGCCCTGGGGTGGTAGGCTACACTATTGATGGCCGAAAGTCAGTGTAACAAACCAACTATGAAGGATTGAGTAGACTTGACAAGGCAGTCCAAAAGGCTGTTACGTCCTGACTATGATATTCTACACTGAGCTATAGATGGTGGTGGTAAGCCATTATCTTATGCGCTGGAGGTGAAACATCAGGGAACTACTCAGAATTATTGACTTGCCATCTCAACGGCCTCTGAATAGTCTGATGACTATTAAGACAAGATATACGAAGTCAGGATTGGTACCACCACATTAGGGCCGGCAGGGCTATAGCGCCGCGCCATTTTGTGTATAAGACCAACTGATTAGATTAGGATGAAGACTTGTTACCGAGTTAATCATCACTGTGGTTACTCGGGCAGATCTGACCGTTAGAAAGATGCGGGCCTCGCATCAAGGATTTACTGATATGATTGATGAGGATCGACACAATAGAATAGCGCCGCGCTATGCTTTTCCAGTCACTATACTGGTCTGCCAGTATAGCGCCGCGCTATGCTTTTCAATCTGCTTGATATTTACTATGCATTCCACTGAACCTGTGAAGTGTGGACTGATAGAGAAATTGAATAGAACTTGACTAAGACTGACTTGACTAGTCAGCAATGACAGACTTGCTCAGTCAGAAAGATGGAAACCAAGACAACTAAGCACGTCTTATGGCGTGCTAGAGAAATACATGCGGACTAGCCCCGGTAGCAGGTCATAATACCCATGGTTGAGAATGTCTTCTACGCCATTGGCCATTCACTACTTGGGCTCCCACCCTTTATTGTTCCTATTCATTCCGTCTATCTCCTTTACCTCTCTCTGAAATGTATAAAAGCCAGTTGTGTACTCTGTATTAGCCAGTAAACTATCCCCCAGATATACGGGCAATATAGTAGACTCTAGATTTGTGACAAGACATCAGATATATTTGCAGACGCACAGAAAAGATTAAGAGATACGGGACGTCGAAAAGACTACCAATCGCATTGATATAAGAGCCCCGTTCAACCTGCACCAACTTGTCTCCTGTAGCAGCGCTTTAGGCCTCCAGGACTAAAGACTTGTTGTGTAAATCGACGCTCTCTTGTCTCCTGTAGCAGCGCTTTAGGCCTCCAGGACTAAAGACTAGTTTGTGCTAGTAGAAGTGAAACCGCCGCCTTCAGTGTAACTGTCCGCGCCTTAGCCCAGCGTCCACCTTCTGTGTAACCGCCCCGTTTCGTTGAAACCGCCGCCATTCGTGCAGTGTTGGTTGATATTGAAGTAGCGTCTGTCAGTTGATAGTCTGCCCTACCTTCTGCTGCTTGGCTAGCTGCCAGTAGTGCTAGGTTCTGCCGCTCACAAAGAAACTGAAAGCTCTGAACAGTCTAAAGTTTACTTGAGTCTTGATATCCTGTTGGTGTGAAGTCCCTGCTACCCTAGCATAACCGTGCTTAAACCGCATAGTTGCTATTGAAGCAAAGCCTTATCCCAACCTTGCACACCCTTTTGACGGGTGATACGTACCCTACCTCCCCGAACACACACACACGAGTATTAGGACTAGGATTAGTGATTTGTTTTGGTTTTGGTTGGTTTGAGTAGAGTGACTAGTTCGCTTTTCTCACTAGTCAATCCATTAGATTTCACGGCCGCACCCTAGTGCACCGTTTCACCGGGTCAATTCTAGTCACACAATTGAGGTATCCTGTGTCTATATAAATATCTGACCCATATTGTACACTTTAGTTTCGCTTCTGTGTAGCTCTGTGCTCGGAGCAGCATTGGGAAATTTGTAAGGGATATGGACTTCGGCATTCCAGCATCCGGTGATTACCGGTAGGTGGATTAATTGACGTGTTCAACTGCGCGTTGAACTGCGTTGACTGTGCGCCTGCGGCACTGGTTCGTTATTTATAGAATACAAACTAATATCCTTTTTAGATACAATGGACACAGTACAGCACAATACTATTTAAGTAGCTAGTGAGTACGTAGTTCTTTATCTTGTCTAGAATCTAACACCTCACCCACTCACTTCCGTGTGAACTTCTTGGTTTCTTAACAACTCTAGCGGGGTCTTTTACCTCTGAAATATCAGGACCTCATAAATTTGTGCCTTATTTGATCAGGGGTATTGCTTTTTTTTTTGGTATTCAAGGTTGTAGTATCTACCATCAAACAACACCTTTGGACATCATTTGAGGGTGTAGGTGGTTCCACTCCATACATTTAGTTATGCTTGAGTAGTTTGGGGCTACAGAAATCTGCGATAAATTTTGAAGAGTTCAACTTCAGGTTGTGGCGGTGCAGACAACACATACGCAAGACTTCGGATAATCCCGAACATTTGATGGTTGGCTGCAATGGTACAATTTCCACCCGGATGCTGTGATCGGACATCATTGAAATCATGTCAGCAATCATAGCAATCAATGAAGGTGAAGATAATATATGTCTATTTAAACACTGGATATAGTGAAAGAATTATCTCAAAGTACGAGTTATGCCGTGCGAAGCATCGGCCTCCCCCCAAGTTAGTGGCAGTGCAGGTGAGGTAATCCGAATCACCCCTCGCGTGAGTTCGATTCCACGTGTGCCATGTTTCTTTATGGCCACAGTCAGTCTTATCCATGACCCCAAAATAATGGCTGATTTCAGAGTGGTGCCTAGATGGTTGTTTGATTTTGTTCCGCTTTTTGTGCTCATTTATCAGGCAGCCAGATGTTGGAATCTGCCCCCGATTCAACTCAGTCCAGGTTCTTCGGGCCAATCTCATGTTCCCAGAATGTTGTCAAGTACAGAACTGCAGGATTCATGCCAACATGAAAACCCAGGTGCTTGCCCAGGAATTTTAATGTGCCATATTGACTAAGAGATCAAGATCATGGGAAAATGTTGAAGAGCCGATCGAGGGCGCAATCAGAGAAATTGTTGAGAAGTCGATCGGGATCGGGTGAGATAAATAGTGAGCCACACAGAAAAGCATAGACACATTCGGAGAGGAAGGATTTGGCTGAGTGAAAGGTGAATTGAAGCTTGAATACTGCACTTGAACTCCGACGTTCCGTGTCCCAAAAAGGGTTCTAGGAGGTTTGATCGATCAGCCATCAATCAAGTTTTCCAAGTTGGGAGGCGAATCGGTGGGAAGCAGAGATCTTGGGCTGTTAAATGAACAAAACTTCATATGTAGGTTGTATTCCACAGACCAGAAGAAGGAGCCTAAGTTGAACAGTAAGTGTGCCCTGTTGGAAAAAACATCAAAGATTCAAACACGATGACAGAAAGAGGGAGCAATATCGCTCAATCATTGTGATCAGGTGGGAGATACAACAGGCAGACAATGGCGAGGATGGCAACGATGAGCTGGAGGTTGAGCAAGACTGGTAAGGGTTAAGAGATTTCAAATCTTGATCGCTAGAGTGCGGGCCGATCTTCGATGCTGCCAATGCCAATTGCAATCAGTTCAAAAAGTTCAATGTTACAACTATTACAAATTTTGGGCCCGCAGAAATCAAGTTGAACTGCTTTGACCGTAATTGTGCAGCTGTGCCCATTTAACTACAGCGGTGTACATGTAGCAGTCGTTTTGTCCTTCCATCAATACCCGCTGTGCCACCTCGAGAGGAGGCGAATCGGTGGGAAGCACAGATCTTGGGCTGTTAAATGAACAAAACTCCATATGTAGGTTGTATTCCACAGACCAGAAGAAGGTGCCTAAGTTGAAAAGTAAGTGTGCCCTGTTGGAAAAAACATCAAAGATTCAAACGGAAAAATGTTGACACAATGACAGAAAGGGGGAGCGATATCGCTCAATCATTGTGATCAGGTGGGAGATACGACAGGCAGACAATGTCGAGGATGGAAACGATGGGCTGGAGGTTGAGCAAGTGTAAACGTGATTTTGAATTTACAGTTACACTTGGTTGTTGTGTACTGTGTATCCATGATTGGCACCTTTAACTGCAGTATAATGAAGCTCCGCAAGTATATGATTTGTTATCTGATGCTCAAGCATGACTGGAAAGTTTGGAACCGTCAAAAAGTAGACTGAAGGCGGTGGTCCGGATTCAGAGCATCCACATTTATCCGCTGTTTATTTCCCTTGCTGTTCAGGATTTTCGGTGATGGCGTGATTGGCAACAATCTTGAAGGCTCTGTCTTGTTCCGTATTCAGTTTGAATTCGGTTGAAACATATTCAACCACCTCTTGGGCCTGATTGTTCTTTGCAATAAAATATTTTGTTCTCGGGGATCACGGTTAGCGCGCTTCTTACGTTGTGGCTGTGCTTGTCCTGTGTACGCAAGACTTCAGATAATACCGAGGATTTGATGTTCGGCTTGATCGCCGGTCAACCATTGAATATGAGCCGGAATAAGGCACCCTCTCTTTCTTCCGTCTGCTGTACATCCCTGATAACCTGAGAAGGTAGGTCATCTTGCTCTACAAAATTCCACGAGTCTCTGGTATGCTGTCGCAGCCTCTCCATCACCTTCACTTTGTCTAACCTATTTTCTGGACTTCATGCGTTGCAACCCTTCAGATTAAAATTCTCGCACTCCTGCAGTGACGTTAAATGTGGGAGAAAAGAAAGTGAGATACATGCTTCGAGCCGTGATATACAGCGGCGACTCGCACTTTACATGTCGAGTTATTAAACCGGATGGATCAGTCTTGAAACTGGCACTCACTCAGAAGCACAGGGCTCAATTCACAAAGCAGATGTTAGATTTCTCAATTTAAGTGTACGGGGTGAGGCCAGGAAGACGGCAGCCAGTGTGATCTATGGGCGAGAAGATGAGTAAGTTATTGACAAAAGAACATAAGTACGAAGTTCTGCCAAGCTCCGCTATGGCCCCTCCCCCCAAGTATAGTAATAATTGAATGCAACAACAATAGGTATCGTGAATTTGGGACATCCCAAAAATCGATGGACCAGCGCCAGAAAATGGTGGTGCGTTTCCAATGCTGGTGCCGCAAGGCAAAGAGGTTTATAGGAAAATAATGAAAATAGAAATAAAACTCGCCTCATCAGGTGAAACAAAGACTGAATTCGTGCACTCCGTGGAGTTGAGGTTTCGTTCCTGAGTAAACGGCAATTTCTTAGCTGATTAGGATCTGGCGGAACGATGGCAGAGGAGGTGTGTCAATCGGGCTCAAGCACCACACAGGGATGGAATAGGAATCAGTACGGAGGGAGCCATGTGGAACGAACACTGCATGGTCGGGCAACGGAACATTCAGGGCTTCGCTGCACCGACTTGGAGTATTGAAGACGTGGGGCCGGCAACCGTTGCCGAGCGTGTCACGGAACCTCTCGGCCACAAACCTGAAGGTCGAGGGCTGCGGGATGGCAACTGCTGATGCGGGACGGCGAGAAACAGCAGAGGAAACCGCGCGGGACGTCAGGTGGTGTGTGGATGCTCAAAAGACGATGGTGCGATGGTCACTGGCTCTCTCCGAGTTGAAAGTCTGGCGGCCGAAGGATACAGTAGGTTATAGCAAGGTTATAGTGAGTGACTAGGGTCTGATCCCGATGTGACCGTGACACATCTTTTTCTTTTCGGCCCGCCACCGATGTTTTCGACTTCACCGGACCGTTCTTGGAAAATTCCCTGCTCAACTGGCTTGGAGTGCAGACGAGGTCTCACGCCGCTGCGGTGGTGGGTCTGACTTCTCCTTGAAGGCGTCCATCGCGCTAACATCGCACAGTGGGCCAACAGCTTGCCAATAGCTACGCAGTCACGCTGGCTTCAAGGGACAACTTGTATGTCCCCAAAAGCGGATTGTGTGCGGTCTCATTAGCCTACCTTAGACAACGGTTTTTCTCTACCTAGCAGTGACTTTGGAAGCTTTCCCTGATCGAATCACAACCCCGACCAACAAGTGTACTGTACAATTTCGTTCAAATTGGCAGTCACGCGTCACGCACCCCCCTGTCGATCACGAACTTTGGTCGAGGTCACGCGTCACTCAGGCCTCTGGCGAACCTCCAAGTGGTCACACATGCCCCAAATTGCCTAAAAAAAAAAAAGGCAAAAAAGACGAAAATTCCGGTTCAAATGCCAAAATTTTCGAGGTGTCACGCAAAGATTCGGCGGCTGCCGAAATGTCGAATAGGTAAAATGGGTCACGCGTCACACCCCCTGTTGATTTGAACGAAATTGTACAGTATGGTGTCCGATGAAGACTTTCAAATGCGTCCTGAATACCTGAAAGCATGAAATTGTCGAAAGAATGGCTTTTTAGGATAGTTTACTTCTTTGGATTGCCAGGGTAACCGTTATTTCCGTAGCGGAAGTTGATAATGATGCTGTTTTATAGAAAGTTTCATGGTTACTGGAAGACAACTATTGCATACATGAGCCGAGTATGGGATTTCATGCGCGGGGCATAATCTCATTCAATGTCTGCGTAATGATATTGGCTGCCTCCAAAATCTGCTGGCATAATGCTTCATCCTCCACGGTCGAAATTCAGGCCACCATTTTGTCTCCGTGAAACGCAAGGAGGCCCTGCTTCACAAGATATTTACAATACTCTGCTGGGATGGGATGGGTGGCTGATTTGGCGGACGTTACAACTGGCGTCCTGAAGAATGCACGGACATGGTCGGCCGTGATGTCATTCGCAGCGTATGTCCCTGGCCTGGCAAGTACTGGCCATGGTAGTGCCTCAAAGGTCAACGGTTTTGAAGCGCAGAATTTGATCTTGGTGAACTCTTCGACGACCAGAATGGTTTCGAACCGATCGAAGGCAAGCGCGTCCGTCCAAATTCGGGTGTTTTTGTATTTTTCATCCCTCTTCTGGCACCGCGACCGTTCAAGTTCTTCTGCCAGTTCCCACTCTGCTTTGCGCATTTTTTCTGCCCTCTCTTTCTCCACCCTGTCCTTTTCGGCCTGTTTCGCGCGCTGATCGTTCTCACACTTCGAGTTCAGGAGTTGTATGATCTCTGTCAGCATATCATCCCGACCTTCCTCTCGCGCCGCATTCCTGCTGGAAATCTCTTCATCTTTCCGGACCTCATCGTTCACCTTGGTGCGCTTTAATTCCGCCTCCAGTTCACTGCATCGCCCCCGCGCTTGCTCCAGATCCCTCTGCAAAGCCACAGCCTCTGCTTGTCGGGCCCTGAACCGCTCCTCCAACTCTAGTCGGTGCATCTGCTCCGCGTTGCGCGCCATCTCCATAACAAGTCGTTGCTTTTTGACTTCCTCGATTTTGCCGAAGTGTTCCATGAGTTGGCTAGACATGCGTTCGACCCTGGACCGTACGTTGTGAATCTTTTGTTGGTGGCGAGCCAAATCAGATTCGCACTCCTGCTCGACTCTTTGAATTGTTTCGCGGCATTTTGCGAGATCGTCCTGCAAAATCCCAACTCCTGTCTGTCGCTCCCGCAACTGCTCCTCTAACTCCACTCGGTGCATACGCTCTGATTTGCATGCCATCTCCATCACGTCCCGCTCCTGCTCAACTTTCTTGATCTTGCCGAGGCTTTGCGCGAGCTGGCTGGACGTGTGTTTGATCTCGGATTGCTGGTCGAGGATCTCTTGTCGGTGACGAGCCAATTTGCCTTCGCGCTCCTGCTCGACTTTCTTGATCTCTTCAAGGCTTTCCGCGAGCTCGGTGAACATCTGTTCGGCCTCGGATTGTAGTTTGCGGTCACCAATCGAGAAAAAACTTGTTTGGTCAGGGTGAGGATCATGATTTTGTCACAATACTTGTCGAGATCACAACCGCTTACAATCACTCGCAACACTCGCGCAATTGTTATGGACGCATCGTCTTCAGCCACAATTGTTGGAACCTGCTCGGGACGGCGGACGAGCGAGTGTGTGTGTTGTTAATCTATTATGTCCATGATGCTCCTCCCATTACATTTGTTTGTCTGTTCAAGAGTCATTTCATACAATTTCATTCGGTCACAGTCCGGAGTGGTGGTATTATCAGTATCCCAGTAATTCAACTCGGAACCTCGATTCCTTACTGAGGGAGTGCTCTCAGGAATGATGCGACACCAGGGAAAAGTATGCAAGCCGCAACGGAAGTGGAGTCCAAGCGAGGTCTCGGCCCTCGGTTGTCCGCCATCAACGTTTCAGCACCTCCGTGCGCACGTCAGATTTTGTTGATGCATTGACGTAAGTCGACCGACACCTCTTGTCTTTTGCCCACCACTTTCGTCCCTTCCATTCCTCGCATCTATCGCCCTCCCCTTCTCCTGGCTCTACAACTGACTGTATGGGCAATTCATGAAGCTGTATCCACTCTCAAGTCCTCTTCAAGCCGTCCAATCATCCGTGTGTGGCTCCGGTGCCTTTTCAAGCTGGCCTTCAAACTTCAAAGTGTTATGTCTTCGGTGTCAAGTCACGGCAGGCCCGGCCCTTCAAGACCTCAAACTATTCATGGCTCAAATCCTCAAGCTGCGGCCTCGAAGTCGTCGTCGCAACAAGTTTGTGATCTCAAAGCCGCAACATGGATCCCTGTCCCCTGTCTCGCGTGAGCTGCAAGCGGCGTTGTCGACCGCCTTGTCTGGGCCTTGTGGGACAGCTGTTCAACTAGACTCGACGCGTCTTGGCTTCGCACCGTGCGAATTCGCACCGCATTCGACCTTCCCCCTCCCCTCCCGTTTACGACACCTTATTTTCTATGGCGCTTCAGCGTACGCGACCGGGAGGGGATACCGCGTTGTTCACGAGTAGGGGTGCCCACTCGTTATGTAGTAATATGTATAATTTCCTCACACAATCTATTTTTTCTCCTTATTTGCGCATTTGGGTCCAAGTCAGAATATTATTGCTAAACATGGGAGGCTGTGGTCACATTCTCGGCTTCCAGAAAAGCCCTTACATTCGATCGCAACCGCTACAACCCTCACAAGAATACTTGGTTCGGCGATCACCACACATGGAGACTTGCGATTATCGGCGCTCGCGATTTTGCTCACAATAATTGTGAAGATTGTATCAATTGTGAAGATCACAACCGCTTGTATTCGCTCGCAAGTTTTTTCCTGATTTGGTGATGGTCGCGGCTCAGCTCAGCATGGAGCTCCATGATTCCGCACAGCCAGTCATCGAACACTGCTCGCCGAACCCGACCTTGAGGGCCGATGGTTGGCGCGGAGAGGGACAGGGTGACGGATATGTCGTAGAAAGCCTTGGTCGCGGCGGGTGGGTCCACATATATATATTCCCCCTCCGTGCCCGAGTCGGTTTCTGCTTGTTGCGCCCTCAACAGCTTAGCATGGAGCTCCATGATTCCGCACAGCCAGTCATTGAACACTGCTCGCCGAACCCGACCTCCAGGACCGATGGTTGGTGGGCAGAGGGACAAGGCGACGGATATGTCGTAGAAAGCCTTGGTCGCGGCGGGTGGGCTCACATATACATACCCCCCCTCCGTGCCCAAGTCAGTTTCTGCTTGTTGCGCCCTCAACAGCTCATCCAACTCATGTCGGTGTATCTGTTCCGAGGTCCGCGCCATTTCCATAACGTCCCCCTCCTGCTCAACTTTCTCGATCCCGCCAAGGTTTTTGGCAAGGTGGCTGGACGTACGTTCGAACTCATTTGTCGACATTGGCTGTGTGCCTGCCTTGTCACCAGAGTTAAAGCGGTTCCCATCACCAAAGCCGGCGGAGAGCGAGCTCGGAGGAGGCTGAGAGCGGTCAAACTGACTCAAAGAGACTCCCGCTGGAGAAGGGTGAAGGGGTGAACATAAACCCGTTCGTCGATGTTGGCTGTGCTCCTGCCTTGTCACCAAAGCGAAAGAGGTTCCCGCCGCCAGAGCTGGTGGAGGGTGAGCTCGCGGGGGGCTGAAAGTGGCCTAAGAGACTCCCGCTGGTGAAGGGTGAGGGGGTGGATGTGAATTTGTTTGTTGGTATTGGCTGTATGCCCGCCTTGTCACCAGAGCTAGAGAGGTTCCCGAAGAGGCCCCCAGACACGAACCCGCCCATCGGTGTTGGGTGCACGCTTGCCTTGTCACCAGAGCCAGAGGGGTTCACAGAGAGGCTCTCAGAGGCGAACATGCCCATCGGCGTTACAGTTGGCTGCACGCCTGGCCGCGTTGGGTTAGGTATTGCTGCGGTTGACAGGGGGGTGGCGATCGCTGCTGGCGATGAGGTAGTGGAGGGCACGGTGGAGGAGGGGGACGAGGATGAAGGAACAGCCGGCAGTGTCACGGGAGTGAAGAGCGGCGGCAGGCCCTACGCAGCACGCGCCTTGGGTTCGGACAGGTACGGCGGGCTGGATGGTGGCGGGCACCCCGTCGTACGGTACGACTTCAGGTAGTCAGCGAAGCGCACTTCCTATCAGTGTCTTGGGTCAGTAAAGGTGCAGAAATTCGAAACAAGTCGCAAAGAAAAATGCCAAATGCGTTCGTTCTTTGTGTCTCAGCATTACAAGTTCGGTATCCTGAGTGCCATAAGGTTTGCCCTAACGGCAGCCGCCTCAGGGAGACTAGGGGAAGCAAGGCATAGACGATGTCACACACGTACCTCGAACGACTGGCCCTGTGGACCCGTGAGGAAACACACCGGCAGCGACATGCACCTCTCCCCGCTCATCGTAGGAGAAGAAAGGAAGAGTTGACGTGACGCGTCAGTTGCTGAAATCACCCATGTGTCTATAGTATCTATCCATGAACGTAGATGTCTCCAGGAAGACAGCTTGAACGATGGGTATGGCAGCCGCTGTATGCCTCGGGGATGGGTCAGCCGGCAACGGCGCGGGTGCAAAGAGCTATGCCCAAGGGGATACAGACGCTCCCCGCTCTTACCATGCGTATCGAGACTTGAGAAGGCTACGCAAGCTTCTCCCAGGTGCGTCGATATTTTACTCCAACTCCCACTTTGTGGTTGAACGTTGTGTCAGTGTTTCTATGTCCCGGGAGAGAATACCGTAAAGTATTTACTGCGTAAACGTATATGTCTTATCTTGTTCAGCTTGTCACAGATGGGGATTGGGTGGGGATGTCAAAGTTACGCTCGGGCATAACACAGACGGTCTCCAATCGGTTGAGTATATACAAGAATAGTGGGAGTGGGAGTCGTTGACTCGCACTGATGTGTTTGAGTCGCACTTTTGTCCATCAAAGTGCGACTCAGTTGCCCAAGTGCAACTGGTTAGCCGACGGCTTTGATAGGAACGAGATCGGCGCATGTTGTGCCGACGTTTCGGCAAACTCAATTCAATGTGTGCAGCGCAGGATCACAATGTTGGATATTCAAAGAGCTCTCTGGGCATCCCTGGTACTGGGTCTCTCTGAAACCACCGCGGTGGTCAACTTGTGGAAAACCTACTTATCCGAAACTTGTGGGAACATGATCAAAGCAGAAGCTTTCAGCTCGGCGGCATTTACGGCGACCACCCCGAAGGTCCCTTGGTTTTTCAATTTCTTCTACGGAGACGTCGGGGTGCATATCGCAGGGCAGAGAGATACAGGTCAGAAGCAAGTCCCTAAAGCCTATATGCATGCAAAGATGCGCGCATCTTTCCGGGAGCGGGCTGGTTAAGAATTCTATATCAAAGAGGTCAGTACACCTCATATAGGCAGAGGGAATAAAGACCCCGAAGATAGTTCAATGAGACGTTGCATGGTTCATTTCTTTCCTACCTATTCTTTCACCGACTAGATTTCACACACAAACTCCGTAGCGCAAAGTTGAAATAAGTAATATGATTGATTGTTTTGATTCAAATCACATCCTGTGCAATTGCAAGTGTCCCCTAATATGACAGGGAGGGTCAAATGCAAAATACAAATCGGACGATGTTGTGCAAATTAAATAAGTAACCCTGATTTGTCCCAAATCATGTGGGAACACGGTCACGAATGGACACGAATTGACCCGGACTGAACTGCGAAGCTTGCAGATCCGAGCCTTGTTCGGGAAAATCAGAATACCGTTGAATACAGGTTTTATACCTTCACGGGACAACACTTCAAGGGTGGACTGGTTCTGGCTCCGCAACATGGCTTTGGCCTCCATGTAGCCAAACACCCAGGCTTTGCGACCTCATTCCGACGCCTCGCTTGTGCTGATCAATTGAGGACGCCGATCAGATATCAGAGACAGTGGATTTGGGAAGCGAGTCCAGAATGCCATGAGCTCACAAACAACCATTTTGGAGACAAAAAAGACAAGCCTAATGTACAGTTTCTGCGCCCAAAGGTAATTGGTAGTTGCATTGTCCATTAAATGACAAGTTTGAGGACCCAGATGTCACGTATTATCCTTCAGAGCCGGTGATTGATTTGGGGAATAAATTTAAGTCTGGGTATGTGAAAATGGTCTCGATACCGAGCCGCTGGCATATCTTTTCACCATCCAAAGCATGAATGAATGAATGAGAAATTTGACGCCATGTTCGGGCCAAGGATGTAAAGAGACTGCCAATATTGGGTTGAAGTTGCAGCAATTCGGGTCGTGGTTAAATTATTTACTAGGCAAATAGCACTTCAGTCGAACCAATCCGAACCAATCCAACGAAGGACATAACTCAGTCAAGCATGGCCTTGGAAATGGATTTTGGCATCCTGGCATTAATATTTACCATAATAGCAGGATAGTTAGAGGGTCTATTGGGTTGAGCGCGGTAACGATGACAGACCTGGTATTGGGGCACCCGGGCATTTATTCAAATCTGCTCGAGTTGCAACGTACTACAATGTACTTCATTACATTACGACGTCATCTCACAAGGGCTATTGCTGGCCTGAGCAGTTAGCTAAAAGGGATATAATGTGTCTCGAACCATTAGAAAGGCGCTGGACAACAATCCTGGTAAAGGGTTGACGTGGGAAGCCGCTAATGGAGCAATCGCGGAAAGTGCCTTACCATCCTGGAAACGGATTGGGGCTACTGCACATCCCTGACTAAGGGCGTATTACGAGGGATTATCCATCTGAACTAGAGGGATCACTGTCAGGCATCATCTGACGTCTTCAGAACTGCCAAGAGAAGGCTGGACTTGGTCGATCTACCAATTGACTAAGCAACCATACTCAGGTACTGGGAAGCGACGGCTATCACGGTTTTCAGACAAATCACTTGAGTGGTTCAAAGCGGGACCAATTAAGCGAAGGGTTACCAAGGAGGGTAACAGAGTGCTGACGAGGAGGTCGGCTAAAAGTTGACATATCAACAATATCCCATCACGATCGTTCTAAGCGATGTAGATCTTGACTCATCGCTAAGCTCGGCTCGTTGATATTTCTTACAAATCTCTCTCAATTTTACTAATCGCTTGATATCCGACAGGAGTTCATCGGCTAGCTGCTATACCACTAGTCATATACCCTGAACCCTATTGCACGTTTGTATCTGTCTCGTTTATATTTAGAATCCTGTAACGTATTTAAGGGGATGGTTATGGGAGGAACGCCAGTGAATCTCACCCCACCTGTTGGACGCGAAGTTACTAGACTTCACGCTTAACAGGTTGAGTAGGCATTCATTCGGAGACACCCAGAAGCTATACCAAGTTTCGTTTGTTTTCCCTGTTTGAATATTATCTGTGTTGGATTTGGATCTTTATAAGGACGCGTGGACATATTGGATAAACGGAACGGACGCGTGGAATATAAGGAAACGGATCGGACTTGACAATTGGTTGTAATCTCACAAGGATTAGCAATCGCGGATACTATTGGAATTGGGATTCATAAAGAATCATTTGCGTTACGCATCGGAGTACTATCTCCAAACCTAGACCCACACTATACAAAACCGTTGAACATAAAATCTCGTCTGTCTATCCGCGATTGCGCCTAGAACGGATTCGAGCAAGTTTTATCTATACGACTTGTAGACCTATAAAGTCTTGCTTCTCAAAAGAGAACTAAAGTTCAAATTGCCACAATCTATACTGGATTGGAACCCCGAACTTGCGCGAGGACTATAGTGTTTGAGTTGTTGTAGTCGCATTGTCGAACCGCGTATTCATTTACAAGGTTTGGTTTGTGGTTATTTCACCGCTTGCCCCATAGTCAGCGTTTCAACGAGGTACAGCCAGATATCCGCCGAGCGGAACGAGCGGTATTCCTGGATATGCATCGTGCGTAGAAGGATCAAAAAACAAAAAATAGACATGGGACCCCGGCGTGGCATAGTGCGGTCGATATTGATGCAACACAGTCAGTTATCAATGAAATGTGAAAGGGTCCATCAAGATGGCGTGCTGAGCAGTGGTGTCGCTGAATTGGGAAGAAAAGCGCCGAGATACGGAGATTATCGGCGATGAGCGGGGATTGATTTCGCATCAGTGCATCAGTCGCACTTCGGATGCATTTGCCATCAGTCGCACTCCGTAGCAGGGTTGAGTCCCATTAATGGGACTGAGTCACACTTTCAAAGTGCTGGAGTGGGACTGGACGAGTCCCACTCCCACTAAAATCGTTGTTACTCCAATCGGTTTGAGTTCATTTCGGCAAACCTTCGGCCAACAGACAGTTGTCATCGGCGAGTATCCCTGTCGGCATATGATAGACATGACCACGACACCGCACAAGATCAGAGCGCTTTGAGTGTAGCCTCCAAGCCTTGTAACCATGGCCCAGCCGCAGCCCCGCCAAACCCGCTGCTAGAGGGAGCGCAAGGGTCGCGCGCCAGCCTGGCTAGCGCCATGAACCGCGCGCGCGCTGCCAGAGATGCGTTATTGTCCAAAGGGTACCATAGTCCCACCGTAAACACCCCACCCATCAGAAACGAGCACCGCACTTTCCACTCATCGTCGCCGCCACCGTCCCCGCCGCCTTCCCCACTGTCGCCTTCGTCTGCTGATTCGCAGGTGGACGAAGAAGAGCCGCCGCCCTCCGACGCCGAAGAGTCTGAAGAGGAAGAAGACGCAGACGCGGATTCGGATGTGGAAAATGTCCTACGCCCGCCGACGCCGCCTCCCAGTGGGCGAGGTGCGGGCGAGGCCTCAAATACGCTTACAAGTAATGCGAGGGGTGGGACACCCCCGACCGCCTACTCACGGTTAGATCCTGCCCCATCTGCCTCCCCTGACACTCTAGTCCATCGAACACTGAGTTCCCCTCCTTCCAACCATGGTCAGTCCTCTTGCAGTTCCTCAATAGTCCAATTAAGTAGATGTACACCTAGATTTCACCGCTCAGTCACCTCCGTCTACGCAAATCCGGCAGGAGCTCCCGCGGCAGACCCCGCCCGGCCGGCAATCTCCTCCTCCATCTCCACCTTCGCCTCCGCGGACTGCAGCCTCATCATTCAGTGGTGCACGGTCGAGAGACCGAGATATTTGCTACGCGGTTAGTTTCTACGGCCCTGTTCTATTATGACACTCAAAGCGATGTGCATTGTATAGTGCGGTTTATCTGGTCACTGGGCACAGGGTTTGTGATCGAGTTGAAGGATTGGACGAGTTTAATGTCTATACTGCTATAGATTGTCCCAATGACCGAGGCTCTCCGAGTCCAGACACATCCCCGTCTTTTCGTAGGGTGAGCCGGTCTGGACGGTCAAGAGCCCAAGATATTTGCTACAGGGTCAGTCCCAACCGCCCTTTTTATGATGGCGCTTAATTAAAAGTGATGCACAGTGCAACCGATCCGGTCACTGGGTACAGGGTTTAAGATCCAACCGCGGAGCTTGCCGAGTTTAATGTTTATACGGTAGATTGCCCCAGCCGCACTCCCAACACAAGGGCGCAAGATATTTGTTACAGGGTTAGTGTCAACAGTCCTGTTCTGCGACATCACTCAACCACATTGAAATGTAGTGCGGTGTATCTGGCCACTGGGCACAATTTAAAGGTTTGCGATCAGTTGAGGCGCCTACCCAATTTAATTTCTATACTCCCATAGATGGCCCCAGTAGCCCAGGCTCTTTGAACAGGATTACCTACAGCCAAAGCACTCCGGGCAGGAATACAATTGCTTCAAAGTCAGTCTCAACAGCCCAATGCTGTAATAACACTCAAAATAGTGACCCGCAGTGCGGTGAAGATGGGCACTGGGCAAAAGGTTTGTGATGCATTCAATGGATTTACCGAGTTTCAATGTTTCTCTGTTATAGCTTGCCGAGCCTGATGATCACTTTTCGTCGTTGGTCTCTTGTCTTTTGTACATCGCACCCCTCCTCCGCCTTCCAAAAAAACACAGAAGATAAAAATAAAAATAAAAATAAAAAAGTCGGCTAGATCCAAGTATCGCATCATTCTGTACAGATCGTTTCCTGAGGTAGCACGCAGGCCAGAATTGGAACATCAATCATAGTATAAGGAGCATATTTAAAGGCATACGGACAACGTAAACGGACGATCGCTGTTAAACACTACGAGCTCTCCGTATGTGCGGGATGGGTGTCTCCGCGCGGGGTCCAGCCATGTCTCGGGTAGAACAGTAGAGCACGTATAGGCACTCCGGCCCACGCCGGCGAATGAGAAACGGCCTTGTCCACCTTGAGTCCGCTTGGACCAGCGTGAAGTGTTCCGCCGAGCTCGAGCAAGCAATGTGTGGGCGGCAGCAGAAAGAGCCATGACACGAGCGTGGACATCAGTAGGCAGAGACCGGGGGAGTGATGCTTACGCAGGCGCTTCAATGTTCGAGCACAGATTTGGGAGCCACAGTCCCCGCCGTGGACCGTGTATTCCTCAACAGCATACATGGAGATGATGACTATCGAAAGGCACGACCTCTAAAAAAAACCATCGGCGGGAAAAGAAAGAGATACTTACAAAGACCATCGCTCGGTCGCATGACAATGGAATGATGACCGTGGGAGTGTCGTCTGTACACCCGCGTATGGGCGCAAGTGTCTGGGTGTCTGGGTCGGTGCTTGAGCCGGCGCACATGAGACGAGAAGCATCTGAGTGAGATAATGTTAGCATCGAGAAGGAGGCTGAGAGTCAGAAGACTAAAATTACGGGCCAGATGGAAAAGAGAGGGGGAAGAATATAATATGTGATAGCGGAATGGGTGTCAACAGAGACACGGGCCAACTGGCAAGAAGCGAGGGAATTTCGGGGAGGAAGGGCAAGGTAAGAAAAGGGAGGGTAGGTGGCGGGGAGAACGTGGAGGGTCCGAAGGTCGTGGCGGGTGTGTGAGAGACGAGAGCAGAAGAGAATTTCGTAGCCATGACTCCAAAACTGGACCACAAAAAAATGGACAGTGCGTCGGAAGAGGACACGACGAATAGGAAAAGCTAGCGAGGAAAGATGGGTGTACATACCGACGATAATACATGATCGTTTCAAATCGGCTACAGTGACCCGTGACTTTGGCCACGGTGTTCAGAAGAAAACTGCCCTTAAGCACTTTTGCAAAGAGATAAGTTGGAAAACTGGCCTGAAAATGCGCAGGACGGCAGCACGGACGCAACTGCTGTGAACGGGGTACTCATCGTTGGTATGGCATCATGAGGAAGCTTGACCAAGAGACGCAGTGAGTGAGCTCTCAAAGTCGAGAAAACAGAAGAAAGACTCACCTCTTGACGACGATGTAGAAGCGCAACGACGGAGAAGCCGCACTGCAGTCCGCAACGCCGCTCGCACGATTGTAGGTCCGGCGTCAGTGGCGTCCACAGAGAGTAGCTTTTGACATGCTCCGTCGGCCATATCTGAGGTGGGGCTTTACGGAAGCATCGCGTGCGAGAATGCGCGACAGGACGGATTTGCCGGTGGGGTTTGGGGTGCGTTGGACGGATGTTCCTGGGGAAGGAGAGCGAGGTTGAGGATGGGGAGAGAGGCGGCGCTGACAAGAATGACGAGCGTTAGGATTGTGCTTGGCCAGGGCAGACAAGCGTTGGGCGCGCGATCGGGAATGCCGCACGGCAATTCAAGAAGAAGAAGTACTCTGTTCATCAGCCTTTTGACAAATAACTTGTGACTTGTTTGGCCTTGTGAGCTTGTCGACAAGCTCACAAGGTCAGAAGTGAAAAAATTCGAAAAAAACACCCCTTTGAAACTGCATATCATGCCCAGATCAATCCTCGAAAAAAAAAAAATTTGAGATAATTTTTGACCTTGTGAAAAAATGGACACAGGTTGTGAGCTTGTCAACTTGCGACCTTGTTTGACCTTTTTTGACCTCGTTTGGCCTTGTACAAGGTCACAAGTTATCTGTCAAAAGTCTGATGTTCCACCTTCTGAACCTGCTCTTGTTTCCTCTGGCTGCACCTCGCTCGGCTCGATGTCCTCTAACAGCGTCTGTGGTATCTCCGCGATTAATGGCACTCACTCTCCCTCCACAACCTCGCCAGGCGCACTTGACTTTAACCAGGATTTCGATCTGAGAGGGAGAGGAGATGCGGGAAGAAAGACACGATGGTGGCGGTGTCGCCGTGTTTGTTCGTAAACAAAGCTCTCCTTTCCTCAACCCTTGCCATACTTGTACTATCATGTATACGCAAGAACACAAGAAGAATGACACTGCTCTGTTCGATTTCCTACTGCAGCCCGCGGAGCCAGGACTCACTGAGCCACCCTCCATCCCACCGAGTCTCGATGGGCTTTCTGCTGCGGTGTATCTCGACGCTGCGCTACGCTATGTCGAGCAGTATCCCTTTGACCGCGAATTCTACAAGTGTCAGCCGAAAAAGAGGGAGCTGTTCTCGTATACGGTGGACTCTAAATGGAAGGAGAAAGCAAGGACATACTTGCAAGCTTTTATAAATGTCGATCGTAGCGCCCTCGCACCCCTCCGGACCTCCGGCTCGTATGACGCCGCCCACGAGAAGCAGGAATTTGTTCGCAAGATTATATTCCCGAGGCGTTGGAAGTTAGAAGAGCTGGCGTCCGAGATGCTTGCCCTCGTGGAGGTCGGTGCGTTCTTTCGTCAATCAGTTTATCAGTGTCTGAGATTGTGCAAGTTCGGTCGGAGACCCGAAAAGCCTCTGCTGTATCGACCCCGATAGACAGTGGGCTACCAAGGAATCAGACCGTTACGGACCAGGTATCTGCGGGTTCCAAATTCTCAATGTTAGGTTTACTCTGCTGTCTCTAGATCAGAGTGCGTGACGAAAATTGCTGCCTCACCGGCGTCGGGCGGGTAAAAGTAGTACCACCGCTCAAGAACTAGGGTTAGGTTAAGCGAGGACACTCAAGGTGGTTCATGGACTGCCAGTTCAGATGGGCCAGACCGTTCGTCGTCCATTTTTTTCTCTCCTTTCTATGCTCTGACTTTCTACGGATCAGTCATTTGCACTCGTTGAGGCGCTGCAGAAATGCTTGCGCTCCCAGGGCCACTCAAATTTGCAATGGCCATTCAGCTCGCACTCATTTTGTTCCTCGGGTTATCCTGGCTGTACGAATAAGTTTAATCGCTGGAGAAACGTAGATGTGGAACTTCGTAGCCCTGACTGAAATTAATCTACTGACTTTTTTTTGCTTGTTCCAGAGACCACTTGTCGAAGTGCGGGGTCTTCATCTCACTCCGAAACAGATCCCTCGACCTTGGAATTTGTACATTCACTTCTCATCCTCGTAGTTGCTTCTTTGCCCCTCTGCCTTTGCGGTTTCAAATACAGCTAACACAACACCGACATGCCCGAGCCGGAGGTGAATTTTTATTCTAGTTCTATTCTCGATCCAATCGTCGGCACACCATGGCGATCATCGGTGCACGGCAACGGCACTCCACGAACACTTGATCCGCATCGGCAGTCCGGCACACATCGCCAGCGGAGGTTGCGGACATTGGTCACATGGAGCCATTAAGGCACAAAATAAATGATGGCAAGAGGCCGGCGAGCGGCAGGTGACAAACAGAAAATATAAGACGGAGTTTTGTTGAATTTGCAGACAAGGCTCAATGTTCGCTCGGTCGGTGCTTATGCGCCGACCAGCTCACATCCCCCTTTGAAACCCCCCAAATATGCACATACAAGTTCTGTTTGTGAATCATTTCATCACTTTACATATATTGCTGGAAACTCTGAGCCGGCTATGTATCCAAAATAACGATTAAGCACCTAGTCCTCTTGTGACTAGAAACTTGGCTGAATTTCGCCGCGGATAGTAACTGGGACACTCGAGATCCCGACACCTGCTCCGCCCGCCTCGTTTGTGTCGTATTGAAATATTTTCTACCCCTTCTTCAAGTTCATTGCGAGAAAATAATTCGACATTCGACGCTGTAAGTTCAGTTCACTTCCACGACAAAGTGGGCCGGCCACTCGAACTCGGATCGAGCTTGAATCAGCACGGGCATGCGGGATTCGTTGGATTTGATTTGAATTCGCTCTGCGTTGGTTGGAAAAGGATCGCCTTGAGGTAGGTGTTCCCAGATATTGAACCTATTTCAATGCGCCGATAAGTCGCTCGCCTCCAAGCAGCACGAAGAGGCAAAGAAGAGATTGAATTGTTGGGTGAGCACGGCTGACTGTGTTACAGAGTATCGTATTTCGTTTTACGTGTATCAAATTCGTTCCGGGAAGATCTCAGGAGGTGAGTACAGACGGGATGTATCATGTAGAATGAGGATGAAGGCGCCGAGACGTGCATGCGGGGATCGAGCGAGTAGGGAGGGCGAAAGGGACACGATCAGACGAGTGCAAAAGGAGAGGCGGGGGAAGGGGCGGGGAGGGAAGGGGTCAGATGAATGTGTAAGTAAAGAGGGAGAAGAGAGCGGTGCGAGATCTCGCGCAAGTCGTGCAGAGCGCGGCCGCGTGCGAGCGGGTGCGGGCGCCCAAAGTGAGGCCGCACGCAAGTCGGCACGGGCACCCCGAGGCAGCTCGAGCAGCTCGACGGACGGCGCGGCAGCGTTAATGGATCGGCGCATTGAAGCACGAGAAGGGGGCGGCAGCGAGACGGGGAAGGAGGACAGCCAGAACGAATGAGGCCGGAGATGGGGAAGAAGATCGAGTAGGTAAAGTGGCGGAGGAGGAGAACCGCAAGGACTGAGGGAGGGAGAGAGGGAGGACAGTACTGGAAGGCAGGGCATGGAGTCAGCGGATCGCAAGGCCGGGTACGGGGCGGGGGCGTGTCGGGCAGCAGCGGCATGTATTAGGCCTGAGGCATGGAGTTGGAAAGGGCGAGGAAGGAGCAAGGGACAGGGGACGCACGCAAGTCGGCGTAGCGCGAGCGCGTATAGCGTCGAATGCGGAAGAGGAGAGGCGGAGGGACGGAAGGACGGGAGGGATCGTGCGCGCGGAGTGGGATACGAGACGACGTCAGAGCCGGGTGGAGCACCCGCCGGAGATCGCGCTCGTTAGTGCGCGAAGAGGAGGGCAGGGGCAGGTGAGGGTGGAGGTGGAGAAGGGCAAAGGAAGGTAAGGGGTGAAGAGACAGAGCAAGACGGGGAGGGGTTGAGAATACGAAGTAATGAAAGGAGGGAAGGAGCGTGGGGCACACGTGCCCGACGCGCGCGCAAACCCGCCAGTCGAATTGGTAATCGGGACCGGTGAGAGTAGCGCGGACGCGCAGTCGTAGGGCGGCGCTGACTCTTCCAGCTAGTATGTTGGAGTCGGCGTACGCGGAGGCCGGAGAATGACAGGCGCGACCACAGCGCGGGGCGTGTGTCAGGAAACGGCGCCGTGTGTGTACTGAGCTTGAGAGAGCGGCGGCTTTTCGAGGACGGTGGGCAAGTGCCAGGGCACATATGAAAGACGTGAGCGCGGATATGTAGCAGGGGGAAAGAATGGAGAGCCTGTATCCATCCGTTACTCTCAGCTACCCACTGGATCTTAAATTAGTGCAGTTGGGAGCACAACGCGAAGAAGAGCCCAGCGGCATCTGTTCGTTGCATATGGCAAAAATCGTAATTTTTTGGCGGCTGAAACGGACCTGAAGGCAGCTGCACCACCGGTGCACGCATCAGCAAACACTCGGTCCGGCTTCCGTCTTGCCTCCGTTTCCAACTCCTTTGTCCGGACTCCGCTATGCATTCCAGGTTTGCTCCACAACAAGTTCCATACAGCATTTCCATGAACGTCTGTATTATAACAGCATTCTGAGAACGAATCCTTGACACGCACTGCGCAGCGCCGCGCTATTGGCCTATTTTGGGCTTGTCTTATTATGGCGTCAAAGCTGTCACTTCGGCGTCTACCATCTGTTTCTCCTCCCACCACCATCCATGGACAATCAGCCCCACGAAAGTGCCGATTCCACTGCGAACTCGACTCCACACAATCTTGAATCCCACTCGTGAGTCCTACTCCTTCTGAACTGTGTGGATCTGTCTTATCGGTGTCGCCCAATCCAGGCAGGGAAGCGTGATGTTCTCGGGAAATCAAGCCTTCACAGTGAACGGCGGGACTTTCACAAGCGTCACAAATCAGTGCCTTGCGCGTGTGCCTTCAGGTGATTCTGCTCTGCTTCTTAACTTTTGTGAGATCCTGAATCATCAATACTGCGTAGATTTTCGAATGATCCCCCTCGGAGATATTGACCTTCGGCATGAAATACAAGTTGACCAGGGTGTTGTAGGTCGTCGGCGCGGACAAGGGTGTATTCGGCGGGTTTATTCTGCCAAAGTGCAAAGCAGAAAGTCCGATTTCACGGTGGCAATGTACCAAGGGGACGGCGCAGAGGAGGTGTGTTAGATTCCATTCTCTTCATATGTTCTGTGAAGAACATCTGTAGGACTGGCGGCAGGCCATTGCGGAGCATGTGTCTATTCGGCAAGTTTCATGCTCAGTTTCGGTCAGCGCTTTAACTACAGACTCAGCCATCCCAATATTATTCAGATTTATGGGACAGTACATTCAGGCGGTATATATGCTACACTCTATCATGACGGTGTGCTTTTCGCTTGGAATGTGGTTTTGATTTAGGCTTTACATTTGAAGTAGAGCTTGTGCCGTTTCGTCAATTCTTGGACAGTTATCGATATTCGCACTTCGCAACAGTATATTTCTATGCATGCTGTGTACGTGCCCCTTCCAATCCATGTATTGAACCTCATTTGTCAAAAGCGTGCGGACTTCCTTGTAAGAATCTTTTCCCCATTGTTGATGTTCCTGATGCCAGGCAGGCAGCAGAGAATTATGTGAATTTCACATTTCAACAGCCTTTGGTTAGTTTATTGTCAGGTTACCCGATTTCACTAACAATTGGTCAACCAGGGGGACAACTACACGGCATGGATACGTCGCTCTTCTGGTCAGCTCTGTGCAGAGCTCATACCATCCGATACCCTCCCACCTGTCTTCCACTATTACCCTCTCGGAATATTGTGCTCGCACAGAATATCCAGTGCATCGGATACAGAGCTCATGGTCGTTGAATCACTTACAATGGAAGAGTATCACGATATATGTTTCCTCAACCTGTCCCAATTTCGAAAGATCTCCATTTTCACCTCCACAACTGTGAATCTAGGTGCAATAATTGCCTGTTCTTCAGGCGATCCACTCGAAGGCCCCGTTGAAATTGCGTACACGCCAAATGTGGACTTTTGCACTCCTCGCTGGCAGACTACCAAAGGAGCCGAGCGCGTTGTCATGGAGAACGGCTGGGCACGGTATTTTATTTTATTTCTTTGATAGCTATACACACTCATGATAGTGATTTCTCTGCAAGCTTCAAGTTCAACGATGTATTCAATGACATGTTCAAGCTAGATATCTGGTATACCTCCTCCTGGGGCCCATGGCTTAGCCAGGCAAACCATATCTTTCAACGCCTCCGGATAATGTCCAACTTCGATGATTGCGGTGCTACCTCATCTTGCAGCTCATCCCATATTTTGCTGACCGGTTCAGCCAGTTCTTGTGTGTGGTGTGCGCTTCAGTTTCGAAATTTTGGGAAATATGGAGGAGCCTCCAGCTGGCTTCCTATTTCTCTGCCCACTAGAAGATTTCAAAACCAGTCCATTCTCTTATCATTGGCCAGACTCTCATGCCTTCTGGTCTCTCGATCCCTCCAGTGCTGATCGGCTCACTCTTGAAGAGGCAACACGACTTGGATTCCCTACCTTTCACTGCACCACCGAACTCTTTGGACACTCCTGGGACGATGGTGTCTACAAGGGACTAAGAGAATTCCACCAGGGCAAGGGATTTGATCCATATACTCAAGACCTTACCCGGGGTATGAAATATCCGCTTTATCGATTGATGTCCGAAGGTGATTTCTCCTGTGCACGCGGCCCGAAATATACCCACTGTGCGACTGACAAACACTCCCAGTGAACGAAGCAGAAGAAGATTGGGACGCAGACGACGAGTCGAACTACATGCAGACATCTAGCAGTGAGTAAATGCAAACCTGAAACTTCAATTTTTCTCATTTAAGATGATAGACAGCGATGCCGATGCGCCTAGAAAAGACGATTGGGATTTAGACAACGAGTCAAACTATCCACAGACATCTGATGGTAAGTAAATCTGATCGTAGCCAATGAAACTTGATTTTTATCTTCGATTTATTTCATTCAGACAGCAATGCTGAAGCTTGTTCAGAGGAAGATGATAACAACTCAGACAGCACCAACTGTAGCTTCCGCCGTGCAAGGGCAGTGTGAAGTGCCAACCCTTCATGATGAAACTCCTACTGTCTCGGGGGCATTCACATTCCTGATGAATGCCCAGCTCGCCCTCATTTTGTTCCTCGGGTTATCCTGGCTGTATGAACAGATGTAAACATTCGAGATACGTAGATCCAGATGTGATGTCCAAAGTCCGTCCCTCAAATTCATCAATTGACTTTCTTTGTGTTCGCTTGGCAACTGGCTCTCGCAGTAAATTCCTCTCATCATGCAGTCATCCCGAACATGTCAGCTCGACCCCTGTTTCTGCTTGAGTTCGCAACCAATTCCAGTATCAACTCAACACATACTGGCCATGGGCACTCTCATCCAGCTATGCGTCCCACAAGCAACTGAGAATACAGCGGGAAGGATTGAATATTTATTCATCCGCTAGGTTTGGTGCCTTGCGACCGGTGATGTTCAAGAAAGGAGCATTAAGATCCAACGAACCAACACAGGACTCCTTTGTTTCGCTTGCATCATATTGAAACATGTTCTACTACTTCTTCAAGTTCATCGCGAGAAGATAATTTGACCTGCAAGTTCAGCTAATATCCACGAAGCCAATCGGCGACTCGAACTTGAATCAGCATAGGGCCCGGGATTCGTTTTGATTTGGATTCAGATCGGAGTGGAGTTGAATTGCTTGCTTGGCTCGAGGATTGAGACTCGAGACTCGAGCTACGTGTCCTCGGATTCCCACAAACTCGTTGTGTCGCTAGAAGCCCTTGGATTTACCATCGAATTGACGCTGACGATCGGGCAACGGACCACTGTGATTTAGGTGTGTGCGTACGTGTGCATTCTGACCTTATTCATCAAACTGACTGGGTTACCTTCTGGACAGATCTTTCGACGTTGAAGTTCGTTTCCTACATACCCTCCCCAGAGTCCAAGCCACTTTTCCGTCTCGAAGCACTCTTTTCCTCTCGATGCCTTCATCGTGCCCACGCAATATCTCAGCTTTCGAAGCTTGGTCTTTCTTCTTGACTTGTATTATTCTTCCTTTGAAAGAATACAGAGACACATAGACCCGGGTAAAACCGATGCGGAGTATCCTGAAATGAATCAGCTCCTTTATGTATGACGTTTAGAATGATTGGGCGAACCAAAAGCGTCCCGGGAATCGAGCTGAGTTGTCAGATATATATTTGGCTGGTAAAGGTTCAATGATTGATCAATCTCGGCACAGAACAGTATTTCAGGGTGGTCATCCCAAAGATAAATTTTGTAGTGTACAATGACTTGAGAAGTTTGATTTCAGAATTAAGGTCAACTATCACAATGAATACCCATAATGTGAAGAATTTACAAGCATATGACAACGTCAACACAAAGAAACAATTATACGTCTCCAGCAAATATCCTAGGCTAGTAGTCACACCTATTGTCAACAGATGTCGATACATTCCTGAGAACTAAGTTACGAGTTCAAGTTTAATCTTTTGGGGCGCTAGCAAAACAACCTTGAGTGGTAGAGCATTTGGGCCGAGAACCATTGGCAGTGGCGTGATTATCTGCATACACATAAGTAATGTGCCTGTGAATCAACATAAAGACCTATCGCACTGGATTTGGTAGGCTGACTCTTCCGGGCTAGGGGGGCACGAACACTCCGGGATGAATTAGACTGTTTGACCAGGGCATCCGCAACAGCCTGTTCCGCCTGAGCTTCCCCATCTGCAGCCCGAGGATATTTAACCTTCCCGCTAGTCTTCATGCGTTGTGCATTGCGACTTGAATACCGATGAGACAACCGCAAAGCGCCGGCAGTGGGGTGTGGATGGTGGTAACAAAGAACAGGATTCCATCCCCATCATTCGGTAATTCCGGTAATTAAACATCACACTTACCACGTGCTGGGGACAAGCTTTCACGAAAATGCAATTGGAGTGACGAGCTTTCTCAGATATCTGTTGAAATGATGAACTTTCACAGTTTTCCATCAAACTCATGAATTTTCTCATTCCTAAGCGAAGTAACGAAGTGATGAAGATGCCATTGGTCTTTTGACAATCTAGTTCGTGTTGTGCAACACATGAAAACGCCAAAAACACCCAAAAACACCCAAAACGCGACAACACTCTGCACCAACAACATTTTTTACAAATCTTGACAACACCATGACAATGCGGGCCTGAAATCCCCACCCACGGCACTAACACATCAAAATTCACCAAAGTTGAGATGAAACCACTATCTTATACCAAATACCTGCCCTTTCCATAATTCTTTGACCCCAGCAGGCTCCAGCACCTGCGCAAAAATGATTTTTGATATCAACACGGAAACACGGAAAAACATGTGAAACACGACAATCAAAATGTCAATTGGCTGATGGGTCTGTCTAGAGAGACTAGGAATCATTTGCGAATCAAGAATCCTTTGACTTGTAAGTTAGGACACAGAATCCTAACTCCAGTTGGCCTCCATGGACCTCAAGCTGATGGCTTGTTTCTGGCCAAAAATACAGTCAACTCACATCACCTTTTCTCATTCGGATGTAGCGAAGGATGACAGGTGAGTCTCTATTTACGCCGCCTCCATCGGCAGCGACTGGAGGTGAGGTGTTAGTGTCATGGTCATTGGGCCAGCAGATAGGCTTAAATTCATTCCCATGGCAGCCGACAGTGACTTGTGGCCGCAGAACTGAACACTAAAACCCCTGCTACACCAACCATGCGAGCAGTTCAACTTTGGACCGGTGATCTTTTATGCTCAAAACTTCATGCATACTTGTGGGTCGAGCCCTTGCCTGTAATCTCATGTTACAATTTACAAAGCAGCTGTCAATTTCCTCATATTTTTGGTCCTAACTCTGTAAGCAGCAAGGATATTCCACTGTCCGGGAAACCATTATCGCCAACACTATGGTGATCCTGGTCGGGCCCACTCAGCGACAGACTGGTGCCTCCTGTTCTCGGTGCTTTGTGACTGAGGGAAGTGCTCGGCCCTAAAGTGACGGCTGGCGGCTGATGAAGCAGGAAACTACAAGAGTCCAAGAGGTAACCAGTCCCATCCTAAAAATGTTTCGCGGACTTCTCAAATTCGCAACTGCAACATACCTGGCTCTTGAGACAGCGTGGAGACGGCGGCAGATCATGTCGCCTATCATATGACTCCTGTTACTCCGAGCAGTCCATGCCGTGGGAGAGGGTTTACCTGATTAACCTCAACCTGGGTGTCGGGATGGACTGGACGACCGTACACTCGCAAGTCAAAGAACTGGAATCTGAACTGGCACGTTGGTCCAATTTCCGACCCGGTGAACGTGAGCATTTGTAGGTCTTTGGTGATAGTTCCCAACTATCACAAAATACGATGGGGGTGATGTGGATGAGCTATAGGATCTTCCTCCTCCACTGGCTTGATGATCTGACTGCTCACAACCAGCCAATATCAAAATAAAGGTCTGTGTTTATATCTGGAACTCACTTTCCCATCCACTTGAACTTATTTGGGGCTCCAGAGCAACGAAAGGCAATCCGCAATACAGGCTTGGTCCTACGCGGTGCTCCTTCTGAAGTCGATCAAGAGGTGCAGCGAGGGTGTATCAACGAACACGTTCAGCAGCAAATGCGGCATTTTTGAATTGGCTGAGCTGTGCACTGGTTGTGAATGGAGGAAGTTCCATCATGATTTGAGTATGATATTGGAAGAGCGTTGGCGGTCTTGTCCTGCAGCGGGACAATATGTATTTTTGAGGAGGAACAGAGTGGAAGTAAGGAGGATATAATTAATTGGGCAAACAAACACCTTAACCTTTAACTGTTGAGCCGACTTTCCAAACTCTTTTGAACTTTTTTACCTTAGTAGGGGAGATGGATGAGACTTGAATTTTTGGCTTGCAAAAGTGACTTGTGCACATGCAGAATGGGTTGTTTCGGGCGTGGGCATTTCAACTTGCAAGCCATTTTGTCGGCTTGGCAAGCCATTTCGCTGGATCGGCACCAGCTAAAAACCACAAGTGGCTTGCGCATATTCTGCACGTGTAACACCTTGTGGACTCATTATCTGTAGTCTATCTGCATCCAGAAGGTTCAACCTTCCTGGGCTTGTGAATTTTTTTGAACTATTTTGGTCACCAACACAATAATACACCAGTCAACGTGTTACTGTTATTTGCGGAACATAAGGCGCGAGCACTTTTTTTCCGTTTTGGGCACTTTTTTTTGATCCTGGCTTTTCCCTCTAGCACTTTCAGTTCTTGTCCAATTGCCTCGAAAAGTAGCGCGTTTGATTCCTGGGCTCAAGATACAATGTATAGACCATTTAAAATAATTTTATAGCATGTTCCATGTCCGTTTTGGAGAGGCATCGAGGTTTTGCTGTTTACCCTCCCGGAGCTAGATACATTGCCTAATTCCCGTTCCTTTGACCAGTTTCCATTAGCCTTTTTGTGATGCAATTGGAGCCACCATGTGGCTGATTCGCATTGCAATAGTTGATGGCTGATGGCTCAGTGAAGTTTCTTTGTCTTTATGTCTGAGCCACTCGGAATGAAGATTGAGCTTTTAGAAACAAACTCTTCCATTCAATACCCTTCTCGCCAATCTTCCAGAGCGGGCTATCCTAGCTGTACGAATAGGTTTAATCGCTAGAGATACGTAGATATGGAACTTCGTAGCCCTGACTGAAATCAATCTAATGACTTTTTTTGCTTGTTCCAGAGACCACTTGTCGAAGGGGCAAAGTGAAACTGCCGCCAGCACTGCCGCCCTGCCGCCAAGGGCGGTAGTGGCGGCACTTGGGAGCAGCACTCACTTTATGTTACATACCATCTGTCCGTAGTATTACATACAGCATCTTTACCTACATTGTGGTGTAGTTATTACACAAATCCACATGTATTCAAGTCACAAAACTTACCCAGAAGTCGGCAGTTGAGCGTAAGTTCGACTGGTAATGGCGGCAAAGGGCGGCAATTTAACTATTTTTGGGGGCGGCAGTGGTGTCAAAGGGCGGCACTAGGGGCGGCAAAGGGCGGCAGAGGGGGGAGGCAGTAGGGGCAGCAGTGGGGGCGGCAAATATCTGTGGGGGCGGCACTTTTCCTTTTTGGGTCGGCAGTTGGGGGCGGCAATGCAACTACGTGACAAAGGGCGGCAGTGTGACCATGCGTGACAGCGGGCGCCAATGGGCGGCAAGGGCGGCAGTTTGCATAAAAATTATGGTTTGAGATTACGACATTTTGAGGTGTATCCGAGTCTTACTTAACCTCGGAGCTGCACAGATGGCCTAAACTTGGTGTCTGTCACCCCAAAATCCCACTTTTTTTGATCTGCTAGTATGCATGCACGCCTTTTGGTTACGGTTCGTGCCCAGAAATTATGCTGAGAACATCTAGAGGAGTTATTGTCACTCAGCGCCGTTCAAATCGTTCCCTGGCCGATATTTACGGCTGCGGTTTAATCCACCACCAACACCAACACTAGGTGCAAATTGCTTGCTAGTACCCCTGTTTTATCACTCGGCATAAACCTCTCAGGCATCCCAAATTTGGGTGAGGAGGTAGATATCACTCTGTTGTACGTTTAATTAAAAGTAGTACCTTATAACAGTTTCGCGCAGGAAGTGGTAAAAAGATCTTGTTAATAAACTCAGATACATTATAATATTTATCTATATACTTCCATTCTTTGTGGCAGCAGCGTGACAAAAGTGCCGCCTCTGGGGGCGGCACTGGGGCGGCACTTTGCTTTTGCGGGGGCGGCAGTCAGACACTTGAGGGCGGCACTTGGAGGCGGCAGAGGGGCGGCACTGACGGCACGGCGGCAGTATTGGCGGCACTTTCACCGTGCCCTTGTCGAAGTGCGGGGTCTTCATCACAGATCCCTCGACCTTGGGATTTGTACATTCACTTCTCATCTTCGTAGCTGCTTCTTTGCCCCTCTGCCTTTGCGGTTTCAAATACAGCTAACACAACCACGACATGCCCGAGCCGGAGGTGAATTTTTATTCTACGATCCAATCGTCGGCACACCATGGCGATCATCGGTGCACGGGAACGGCACTCCACGAGCAGTTGATCCGCATCGGCAGTCCGGCACACATCGCCAGCGGATCTGCAGACATTGGTCACAGGGATGGAGCCATTAAGGCACAAAATAAATCATTTCACTCTACATATTGCTAGAAACTCTGAGCCGGCTATGTATCCAAAATAACGATTAAGCACCTAGTCCTCTTGTGACTAGAAACTTGGGACACTCGAGATCCCGACACCTACTCCGCCCGCCTCGTTTGTGTCGTATTGAGCTATTTTGTACCCCTTCTTCAAGTTCATTGCGAGAAAATAATTCGACATTCGACGCTGTAAGTTCAGTTCACTTCCACGACAAAGCCGGCCGGCGACTCGAACTCAGATCGAGCTTGAATCAGCACGGGCATGCGGGATTCGTTGAATTCGCTCTGCGTTGGTTGGAAAAGGATCGCCTTGAGGTACGTGTTCCCAGATATTGAATCTATTTCAATGCGCCGATAAGTCGCTCGCCTCCAAGCAGTACGAAGACGCAAAGAAGAGATTGAATTGTTGGGTGAGCACGGCCGACTGTGTTACAGAGGATCGTATTTCGTTTCACGTGTATAAAATTCGTTCCAGGAAGATCTCGGGAGGTGAGTACAGTAGAAGATAGCTGGAGACGGGATGTATCATGTAGAGGATGAAAGCGCCGAGGCGTACATGCGGGGATCGAGCGAGTAGGGAGGGCGAAAGGGACACGAGCAGACGAGTGCAAAAGGAGAGGCGGGGGAAGGGGCGGGGAGGGAAGGGATCAGATGAATGTGTAAGTAAAGAGGGAGAAGAGATCATGCGCGGTGCGGTGCGAGACCTCGCGCAAGTCGTGCAAAGCGCGGCGAGGCCGCGCGCAAGTCGGCACGGGCTCCCCGAGGCAGCTCGAGCAGCTCGACAGACGGCGCGGCAGCGTTAATGGATTGGCGCATTGAAGCACGAGAAGGGGGCGGCAGCGAGACGGGGAAAGGGGACAGCCAGAACGAATGAGGCCGGAGATGGGGAAGAAGATCGAGTAGGTAAAGTGGCGGAGGAGGAGAACCGCAAGGACTGAGGGAGGGAGAGAGGGAGGACAGCACTGGAAGGCAGGGCATGGAGTCAGCGGATCGCAAGGCCGGGTACGGGGCGGGGGCGTGTCGGGCAGCAGCGGCATGTATTAAGCCTGAGGCATGGAGTTGGAAAGGGCGAGGAAGGAGCAAGGGACAGGGGAGGCACGAAAGTCGGCATAGCGCGAGCGCGTATAGCGTCGAATGCGGAAGAGGAGAGGCGGAGGGACGGAAGGACGGGAGGGATCGTGCGCGTGGAGTGGGATACGAGACGACGTCAGAGCCGGGTGGAGCACCCGCCGGAGATCGCGCTCGTCAATTCGAAGAAGAGGGCAGGAGCCGGTGAGGGTGGAGATGGAGAAGGGCAAAGGAAGGTAAGGGGTGAAGCGACGGAGCAAGACGGGGAGGGATTGAGAATACGAAGTAATGAAAGGAAGGGAAGGAGCGTGGGGCACACGTGCCCGACGCGCGCGCAAACCCGCCAGTCGAATTGAGTAGCGCGGACGCGCAGTCGTAGGGCGGCGCTGACTCTTCCAGCTAGTATGTCGGAGTCGGCGTACGCGGAGGCCGGAGAATGACAGGCGCGGCCTCAGCGCGGGGCGTGTGTCAGGAAACGGCGCCGTGTGTGTACTGAGCTTGAGAGAGCGGCGGCTTTTCGAGGACGGTGGGCAAGTGCCAGGGCACATATGAAAGACGTGAGCGCGGATATGTAGCAGGGGGAAAGAATGGAGAGCCTGTATCACCATCCGTTACTCTCAGCTGGCCACTGGATCTTGGTGCAGTTGGGAACACAACGGGAAGAAGAGCCCTAGCGACATCTGTTCGTTGCATATGGCAAAAATCGTAACTTTTGGCGGCTGAAGGGACCTGAAGGCAGCTGCACCACCAGCAGTGATGGCCCTAAGGCCTTAGAAATCGACCCTCAGAATTTCTAAGGCCTTAGGCCATAGGCGGTCTAAGGCTTTAGGAACCCAAAAAGGCAATTTATTCTCAGCTGTATGTAAGACTTCCCGCCGCGCCGCGCCAGCTATTCAAGGACCGTAAACCTCGCTATCGTCAATCTCTATCTCCCCATCGTCGAGTGAGTCATCTTCGGCATCAAGCTCGGCCATAACCTGCATGTACATCTCCTCTTCCTCCCGGGCACGACGCGATACTCGGGTCCGAAGAGATTCCTTCCGTGGTGAGGTCCCGAATAACTTTTCCAGCGTCATGGACTGCCATTTGCGGGGCCGGCGCACAGGACCCATCGGTTCGGCCGTTTCCTCGGCATCTTCATCTTCAATCTCTTCTGCCGCCGCCTCTTGTGCTTCTGAAATCCACCGAGCCATTTCAACGCGCCACCCATCAGGGGAACTGACAAGTGCCCGCCCGCGCTCAGATGGGTCCTCGTCAGCCTGGTCCTGGAGCAAATTACCGTACCGTGGGACTTTTAGAAGGGTTTCGACGGCTTTGTGGTTTTGTCGGACCTTACGGTCCTTCACAAGGCCGGCCGCACGGTGCTCAGCGCGAATTTGAGTATTGACCTAAATTTGTAAATTGAATTCGTAGTTTGAATAGAGTTGACCGCTTACTTTCAGAATTTTTTCGGACTTGGCAAGTCCAAGTCGATTGCGGCGATCTTTTGTTGTTTCCTTCACAAAAGAAAAAACTCTCTCCACTGCAGCTTGGTTGACGATAATACCGAAGAGAGTGATGCTCATCAGAGCAAGGTCCCTAGCTTCGGTCTTGAGATAACCTTTCCAGAACGTGATGGGATCTCTCTCCTGCAAAAGCATGAGAACTGATACAAGAACCAAACTCGACAGACCTCATCAATGGTCATGATATTCCCACTCTTGTGATGCGCGTCCCATGCCTGAAAGCATCCGACTCCGGCGAGGTAGTCACCCATCGCTTTGCCAACCATCTTCTCGGCGCCAGCGTTTCCGTTAAAATCCGGGCGAAGCGCGAGTCGACGATACATCTGATAATGGGTCAGAAACGAGGAAGGCTTAAGAGAGTGCGTCATTACCTGAACGGCGAGGTCCGTGATTTTGAAATGATCCAGATTTGCGTTATGTCCAAAGCAAGAGACCTCTTCCCATGGATTGAGAATCAACGTAAGAAGGAAGAGCATCTGATCGTAGTCTTTCCATCGCTTCTCGAGGCGCTTCAGCATTTCGACTTTGACACTTTCTTCAGGATGATCCCGGAATCGTAGGAATATCCCCACAAAAGCAAGAAGGGCTTGATCTGCACGCGTTGAGTCCTTTTGGCTAAGGTTTGTCGCGTAGCAGATCGCCTCAATGTCGCCGAGTACCTGTTCCAGCCCATTCCAAAAATGCGGATCATCGATGATGTCGCAATGGCGGATGGCATCTTCCCGAAGACGTACTTCTTCCGTGGATTTTGCGGCGCCGACTTGAGCGGCAATGATGGCCGCACGCTGCCAGGCAACCGCCTTGGTGATAGGTGCCTTCAAGTCAAAGAGACGTGCAAATGCCGTGAAGTGTGTCGTCCACCGTGTGATGCATGCCACGAGATATGCGAGAGCAACAGCTTTCCCCAGGTCTTGCTGGGCCTTGTCGAAAATAACACGGACTTTACTGTGATTGTTGATCCAGCTAATGACCGAAGTCGCCTGCTCAGCGATTTGCTGCGCAAGTTCCCAGGCTTTGAAGTAGTCCCCGAGGACGAGTTGAAACTAGGTATAGCTTTCGGTAAATAATTGTCTCAAATTACGTGGATAACATACCTGATGTGCCATACATGAGAGCGCGAATAGGTAAGGGCGAAGTTTTTGCAGAAGCTTCCGACCTTTGAGGCTACCACCATCGGCGTCTGTGAGAAAGTGCGTGACAAAACACTGGTACGTCGCCTCGATTTTATCGATAATCTCGCAGAATTGGGCACACAACCCTGGACCATCCTTCGGAAGTGCGGTGGCATCAATGAGTTCGAGTGGGTAAGCTTTGTTGTTGACGTTGCCGCAGACACCATTGACGGAGGTCTTATCTTGGGCTTTCCATCCATCGGTACTGGTACAAATCGATAAATCTGAATATATATAGGTTCAAACACTTACGATGCACCCATTTCCTGCCCCACGAAGACCTTTTTTAACTCGTCTTCCACGGCGGCAGCACATGTGTTGAGAAGTCTGCCACCCGACACCTTTCGGGATGGCATTATGTCCCCGGTACCGTCCCGAATCATGTCAAACAACTTCTTCATCTCGACGTCCTCGAAAAGACCAAATGGGGAGCCGGTGGAGATAATTGCGCGTGTTGCTTGCATCTCGATGGCAGCCCGCTCGTCTGGCTCATATGTTGACTTCTGCTTTGATATGACCTCGAAGTGACCCTGCTTCTGCTTCTTTGCCGTACCACTCGGCCGGAGCGCGGCAGAAGACGAAGACCCCGCCACGGCATTGGCGTTTGCAGTAGCGTGTGAGCGCTTCGCTGTCACCGGCACAGCGGCAGTGCCACTGTCTTTACGTGCCTTGGTACTGGCCTGGGACTTAGTAGCCTCCGCTATCGCCTTTTGAGATGCATGGGGGCATGATGCACGTCCGGAGTAGCCTAGGATATGTGCCGCCATTGAGGAAGCGACACCGCCGACATCGCCTGCAAGATCACAAGCTGAGATCGAATTGGACATGAGAAAGATGCCAGGGAAGCAGATATGCGGGCAGCGCACCTCGACTGAATCTAATCTCACTTTCCTCCTGTGTGAGATTTGTCGGCGACGCTGTCTCGCCCCACTCTGGAGGGGGATGCTTGAGCCTGTGATCCACACATGCCCGGCAGACAGCCCGAATGTGTTTTGTGTTGGTCCCGGTACGCGGATAGAAAAAATCCCACAGCGGTCCTTTCTCATTGCCCATGGTGAGGGCAGCCGGCTCGCAACGGCAAAATCTCCCGTATGTTATGTAAGTCACACGTGATTTCTAAGGCCTTAGGTCGAAGATCGGCTTCAACCTAAGCCTTACCCTAAGGCCTTAATTAAGGCCTAAGGCCTTAGGTTCAATCTAAGGCCTTAGGTCTTAGGGCCAACACTGACCACCAGTGCACGCATCATCAAACACTCGGTCCGGCTTCCGTCTTGCCTCCGTTTCCAGCTCCTGTGTCCGTTATGCATTCCAGGTTTGCTCCACAACAAGTTCCATACAGTATTTCCATGAACGTCTGTAGTATAACAGCATTCTGAGAACGAATCCTTGGCACGCACTGCGCAGCGCCGCGCTATTAGCCTATTTTGGGCTTGTCTTATTATGGCGTCAACGCTGTCACTTCGGCGTCTACCATCTGTTTCTCCTCCCACCACCATCCATGGACAATCAGCCCCACGAAAGTGCCGACTCCACTACGAACTCGACTCCACCCAATCTTGAATCCCACTCGTGAGTCCTACTCCTTCTGAACTGTGTGGATCTGTCTTATCGGTGTCGCCCAATCCAGGCAGGGAAGCGTGATGTTCTCGGGAAATCAAGCCTTCACAGTGAACGGCGGGACTTTCACAAATGTCACAAATCAATGCCCTGCGCGTGTGCCTTCGGGTGATTCTGCTCTGCTTCTCAACTTTTGTGAGATCCTGAATCATTGATACTGCGTAGATTTTCGAATGATCCCCCTCGGAGATATTGACCTTCGGCATGAGATACAAGTTGACCGGGGTGTTATAGGTCGTCGGCGCGGACAAGGGTGTATTCGGCGGGTTTATTCTGCCAAAGTGCAAAGCAGAAAGTCCGATTTCACGGTGGCAATGTACCAAGGGAACGGCGCAGAGGAGGTGTGTTAGATTCCATTCTCTTCATATGTTCTGTGAAGAACATCTGTAGGACTGGCGGCAGGCCATTGCGGAGCATGTGTCCATTCGGCAAGTTTCATCCTCAGTTTCGGTCAGCGCTTTAACTACAGACTCAGCCATCCCAATATTATTCAGATTTATGGGACAGTACATTCAGGCGGTATATATGCTACACTCTATCATGACGGTGTGCTTTTCGCTTGGAATGCGGTTTTCATTTGGGCTTTACATTTGAAGTAGAGCTTGTGCCGTTTCATCAATTCTTGGACAGTAATCGATATTCGCACTTCGAAACAGTATATTTCTATGCATGCCGTGTACGTGCCCCTTCCAATCCATCTATTGAACC
>JARIHO010000147.1:0-129977 GCA_029282495.1 Mycena albidolilacea | reverse complement strand
GTGGTGCAACAGCTTCAAAAACACAAAGGTGAGTCTTATTAGACATACTGAGTACTACAACCCGGGCACATGCAGGTCCTCATCCTTGTCGTTAGCGTGTCTCCAATAGATGTGATTTCGGGGTCTAGAAGGATCACGCGGCCGAGGGCTTTGACAACGACCGAAGGCGGCACCGGAATTTCCACCACATTGAAGGTGCTGATGATGGTCGGACGAAGGTCGGAGAGGTATTCGGTGGGTCGGCAAAAACAGTGGATTTGCGCTGGGGCGGCAGCGGAAACTTGACGAGGTCGGACACACAGGCATGGCAGTACCAGGTAGTGATAGCTTTTCCGGCCCTTCCGGGATCCTGAGGATGTCAGGAAGTCCACTCATTGTGGCGAGGGCGACCAAAATGGAAAATTGAAAGGTGCTTATGTCATCTGATCGGTCATATCCTTTTTTGGCTTGCTACGCGATCTGAGTGTTATTAGGATTGTTTGAATGTGCTCAGTGTTCATATATACTGTATCTGAGGCTTCCTGCCAATTTCTGGCAACTTACGAAAAAAAAATCCGTGTCACGCGTTCTCCGGCCCATTTACGAACTTCAAAGTTCGAATATTTTTGTCACAGGTCACAGCGCTGGAGAATTGACCGTAATAGTAAAGTGGTTGGCATTCAGCAATTACAAGATTTCAATGGTTCGTAGAATGATCAGTACCCAGGTAGAAGGTGCCCAAAACAATATTATATTTGTTGAGATCTTAGGGACAGAGAAGCACGCTCAGTGCAGAAAAGAAAGGCGGTGGGAGTCTTTCGCACCTAGACGAGGTACGCACGGTCCCGAGTGAACCTAGAATGTGTTACGCAACCCAGAAATCGGATATTGAGCACCATTTGAGCTTCGAGCTGGTTGGTGACATGACAAGTTCGGATCGAGACTTTGAATTTCAATGCAGTTTCTGTCATTACAAGGGACATGCCCATCAGAGATCCCGGACAAGATCGTGAGCTAGTACCTGTGCATGTGTTGACTGTAGTATTACAGTAGAGGAGAGGAGGAGAAGATCAATAGAGGTTTCTAAGCGTCCAGTGGTTACGGCGGGCGCTAGTGGAGGTCAAGATGGCACGGTTGACCAACAGAAATCTTTTGAGACCAGGTACGTGGGGTAGACGTAGCGGAAAATGCAACGCGCCGGCGGGTTATCGAATTGGTGTTGCCAGCGCTGGCTCGGAAGGCAGAACATACTGCCGGAAGAGGGCTGGGTGAGTAGAAGAATATGGTGGCCTGATACACTGAAACTGTACAAATGTGGTCGGAATTCGTGGTGGCAGGTCGAGATTGGGCCAAGAGGGGGGGCCCCTTGTTCCGAACCGTCATCACGGTCGGATTTCCCACGCCACTGGGAAGGGTACGCGCGCCTGCCAGACGACGATGGTGACGCCTGCTGGTCGCCGGAGCCATGGCGGGAGCCCGTAGACATCGCTCACCCCTCACGACCACGACGACGCTAGAGCAGCGTCGGGTGCTCTGCACCCGAATTAGGACCACTGAATCATAGTGACGTGTTCGCATATCACCACAAAGCACAAACTACATCGTCGCATAACCCCGTCGACCACCTCCAGCCACCTCTCTGCCACCCCCAGCAAGACACGCAGACCCAGCCGCTCGCCCTCGAGCCTTACCCACCTCACCACCCCACCTTTGTTGCGCACAACCGGCAGTTTTTGGGACGCCGACCACCTCGTGGAGATGACGGCCTCACACGGAATGTCAAGCAACAAAACAACGCGTGGCCACCCGGGCCCACGCTTACGCTTCTCTCCCCACCGCGCTCACTATCCCCCGTCGACGCCGCCCGCCTCTGGTACGCCCCCGACGTCCTCCGCACAAAGGCGCGAGCCCCCGGGGCAGGTCACCGAGCGCAGCCGCCTTTGTCTACAACCCGCCTACCTAGCCCAATCAGCTGGTAAGAAACACTCGTCGGACGCAATTCCGATCCTGATATCAACGAATACTAGCCTCGTTTCCCGCCTCTTTGTGCTCCGCCTTCATCCCAAATCTCCGGTCCCACACACGGCTGGCCCGCGGCATGGAAATGACCGCATCGTGTGGATAACGAGCTGCGCCGCGCGATAACACGGGACCGTACAACCCGAGCCACTGGGCTCTTTGTCCTGGACGGCGTAAATACTGGCCTCACCCAGTACTTTTCACCAGTACCCATACCCTCACAACAACCTCAGCTCCAGCAACTTTCACCACCGCCTCTACACTATGCCCATGACTACCCGTAGCTCCAGCGTCGTCCGCTCCTCCTCTCCGACGACGTCGGAAAGCAGCGACATGTACTACGACAACGACGCCTTCCCCACCAGCCCTGGCTCCGCCGTCGACTGCGACTGGAACCTGTCCGACGCGCCCGGCTCGGACGCCGCCGCTGAAGACGTCCGCGACACCACTACCGACCCCGCGGCCCGCACGCGACCAATCTCCCGCATCCGTGGCCGAACTGCCCATGGAGGACTTCCCTCCTCTCGTCGCCCCCACCCCAGCTGCGCCCACCGCCCGTAACAAATCTGGCAAGAAAGAAAAAGGCAAGAAGCGCGCGATCCAACGTACGTCGTAAACTACCCCGTCCGAAGAACCAGAGTTGACCCCCTGTGAAGAAGTTGTGGGCGAGGACGACCCCCACCTCGCCGCCGACATCGCACTCGCCACGGCCGCATCGCTCGGGCTCCCCACAGTGCTCGACCACGCGACCCCCGGCGCCTCGGCCTCTCGCAGCGGGCCCGCCTCTCCGAGCAAGCGCCTCCGCACCAACGCCGTCGGGGGCGCCGCGTCGGACATGGGCCAGTCGCCCTTCCTCCTTCCCGTCGAGACTGACGTCGCGGGCGTGAACGCCGGGCACGCCGAAACTCCCGAGGCCGGCGCCACCTCCCCCGCCTCCGCCCCAAACCGTAACCCCGCCAGCGCTGCGCAGGTCGTCACCGCATCGTCGACCAACCCCCCCGCTGTCACAACCGCTGCTCCCCCCGCCCCCTCTGCCACCATCGCTGCCTCTACCGCCCCCGCCCCCGCCGCCCACGCCACTACTGCGTCCCACCTCGAACCCGTAGCTGCTGCACCCACGCTCGCCGCCACAGCCCACGCTGGAGGCGCTGGCTCGTACGCCGCCGCCGCCGCCGCTGCCCCGGCCGCGGCGGTAGTCCCCAACATGCCCCCAGCCCCTGCAGCGGCAGTCCAGCGCATCGCAAACAACGCCGCCGCCGCACCCGCCGGCACGGCCTGGAGGACGCAAGACGGAAACCCCCCCCGCGGCTCATACGTGCCCACCCCGTACGGAGGCTTCCCTGCCTTCGTATACTCGCACACCCTCCTCACCCAGGGAATGCCGGCCACCCTCATGCCCCTGTACGACGAAGTCCCCCACCCCAAGTTCTTTATCGTCGTCAGTGGGGGAAATGGGGCCACCATCCAGACGCATGGGCTTATCCGCGTCACTATCGGAGACCTGCTCAACGTCGACCCGACCAGCTTCCACCTCGGCACCCCCCCCGCCACGGCGAGCGGCCCCAGCCAAGTCCTCTGGCTAGTGGCGGGCCTTCCCCCCCATCTCGCACAAGCTGTCATCGACCAACAGGTTGTGTCGACCAGCCGCATCACCCTCTTCGTCATCCCCTACGACATGCCCGTCATCGGCTACGTGGGTACCTTCGGAGGCTTCACGCTCCCCAACTCGCAGGGAGGCGCGGATGCCGCACGCGATCTGCTCCAAGCCGCCATCCGTACGGACCGGGAGATCGCACAATTCGTCCAGACGCACCGCGACGCCTTTGGGCCCCACATCTCGGCCGAGCAAGCCTGGGATATATTCTCCAACTCCGTCGCCGTCGAAGGCATCGAGCTCCTAGTCAACAACACCACCACCGTCGCCTGGCACCTCCACGTCACCCCCCCCACCAACGACAACGGAGCGTGGCTCCAACTCCGGCGTCTCTTTGGGCGCCTCTGCGTCATGACTGCCCTCCACGGCACGGCGCGCCTCCAGCGTTCGTACCGCTGCCGCATCTGCCCCTCCATCACTCACCCCACCGGCCTGTGCCCCCTCCCACGCCTCCCCGGATGGCTCGGCCCCACCCCCGCCACCATTGCCGCCCTCGAAGACGCGAGCCGCCAGGCTGCCACCAGGGCCCAGGACCATATTCGTGGCAACGCTGAAGCTGGTTCGAGCGCCGCCCCGCGCGCTGGTGCCAACCGTGGACCAGGTACCGCCGCCGCAGCCAAGAAACCTCGCAAGGACCTCGGCAAGACGAAGAAGGGCGGGGACCCCAAAGGCAAAGGGAAGCGTCGTGAGCACGACGATTTTTTCTGAATTCTCTTACGTACGCGTGCGCGAGATAGATACATAGACTTGCTACCTACCATGTAAATTGTCCTTCCTCTTACAACAAATACACGAAGTTGTTCTCCCTATCTGCCGCATCTACTTAAAAAAACCCCATACCGACAAAATTGACTCTAAGACACCCAACGTACTGGACACATGGTAACTCCACAGCTCGGGATCAAGGCACGGATCCCAGAGTGCCGGTGGGACCACCCACTCACACTGTGCCGCCTCCCACAAAACTATGAACACACAACAATACAACTCCGAAGTAAGCGCCACAGACCCTCCTGGAACACGGGAGGGTTTAGAGGACACGGCGCATCCTCCTCGTCAGTGCCTGCAGGCTGCGAGACTAAATAGCGAAACCAGCAGGAGCCGGGGCGACCGGGGGCCTAGCCCCGGCTACTCTCAGCGAGACCCCCCCTGCGGCAGCTCCACTCAAGTTGCTTTGGCTGCCGCTGCGACTGGCGAAAGGCAACAACTTACTTCAGACATGCGTGCAAGCAACACGCGACGCGCGCGCGTCGTCGAGACTACAGAACTTCTGGGCACGTCGACGAGGGGTACGGATACGCCATCCCCATCGCAAGCTTCCGACAACCGAACGGGCAACCAGGAGGAAGTCAGAAGTCGGGCGAATGGGACCGCGGCCGACTCCACAGCTCCCGCAAGGGGAACCAATACACAATCAACAGGTGAGGGTGCACGCACCAGACACCGCCGCCCACCGAGGGGGTGCCCGCAAAATGAGGAACACGCACCGGCGTTCTTCACGCGGAAAAGGGATAAACAGCAGATTAATAACCCACGCATAAGTAGGAACACTAGAGCGAACATAAAAATTAACGCGATCAACATAAATGGTGTGAAAGCGACCTCCCTATCGCAAGAGAGCCACAAATGGCACAAAATCCACAGGATGATGGGTGAGCAGAAGATTGGGATACTGATCGTTGCCGAAACACATATGTCCGCTGCCCAAGCGCTAGAAATTGAAGACAGCTTCCTAAACCGGCGCCTGAAACTTTTCAACTCGGAGTTCCCCGATAAACCGTCCATGAAAGGAATTGCTATTGTGTTGAATAGAGAAATAACCAACATAAACGATGTTCAGATAAACTACCTGATACAAGGGAAAGCCATTCTAGCGAAGATCCCCTGGCATGGAACACGAACCATGACGGTATTAGGTATATATGCACCTACAGAGTCCGACGAGGAGAAAATTAATTTCTGGAATAAGCTTACAGATATGTGGCTGACAACTGACCTGCCAGTCCCGGATGCCATGGGAGGTGACTTCAATCTTGTTGCAGACGCTATAGACCGACTGCCACACCACACGGACAGTGAAGCTGTGGTCGCAGCATACCTTCGGTTTACAAGGATGCTCGGACTAATAGATGGATGGCGTCAATGCAACCCTGACACGAAGGAGTACACACACATTGGGTCGCGAAACTCACTATCACGGATAGACAAAATCCTCGTGTCCCCTGCGCTGATGAAAAACTGCCGTAGCTGGGAAATTGCTGATGTTGGAAGCCTTGCTGACCATAAAATGGTGACGGTCACTGTCTCTGCCCCCGGAGCACCATACATTGGGCCAGGCAGATGGCAGATGCCGCATTTTCTATTACACAACTCCCAGTTCATGGAATATGCATCCCGTGAGGTTCATAAAATGGAGACCTCAATGAATGAACAACGCACCGAATCATGCAATGCCCAGACCAAATTCAAGGCATTCAAGGATACCGTTATGAAAACTGCACGGGACAAAGCCAAGGTCATGATCGGTGCGTCGGAGGCAAAGAAAGAATCACTAAAAAAAGAAATGAACGTGCTGCTGAATGACACACCTAATACAACACCCTCCAGTGACACCAATACCATGGATGGAAACCCTGCCACTCCATGCTCTGCGGACACACCCCACAGCAGGGGACGAAACACCACCACGAGGGACACACCTGGCGAACCTGGGACCCACTGCCATGAGTGCGACCAAAAACGGAGGGCAGAAGGAGCTGCACTGATCCAAAAGAAGATCGATGAGATAATTGACCGCCAATGCGAAAGGAAGCGCCTGGAAACAAGAGTCAGAGGGATAACTGAATTAAACCACATCACCAAATACGCGGTGAACCTCAGCAAAGAGAAGAAACCGAGGGACACCATTGAGTTCCTGCGACGTACAGACATTTCACCTGAGAAAGGGAGTAAGAGATCGTCCGAGATGGCTGAAATAGCGAGGGATTACCATAATGACCTCCAACGGGACAACGAACACACCGACCCACAGACAAGAGAAGCAGCATTGAGGGATGCTCTAGAATCTATCCCACCGCCCCGCCAAGGAGTGAACATGGACGATCTAGGCCGGAAACTCACAGAGACCGATGTGCTGCAAGCTGTCAATGAAGCAGCCACAGGTAGAGCGTCTGGAATGAATGGTGTTATATCCGAGCTCTGGAAGGGCCTGCACGAAATGTACAAAGAGTCCGACGAAACCACAGACACCGAAGGTGTAACGACAAAGCGGGGGAACATAATTAAAGTGCTCACCTGGGTATACAATGACATAGAGGAGCATGGTGTTATCGAAGGAACAGACTTTGCGATAGGTTGGATGTGCCCCATCTTTAAGAAGAAGGACAAGACCGATATTGCGAACTACCGCCCAATTACAGTGCTGAACTCTGACTACAAAATATTCACAAAGGCGTTAACAAATAAACTGACAGAGGTAGCCCCACACCTCATACACAAAGACCAATCTGGATTCATGAGGGGGAGAAAGATCACAGATGCAATTTATCTAGCGATGGAAGTTATAGAACACAGCGATGAGGACCTACAAAATGGGGTTATAGTAGCCCTGGATCAGGAGAAAGCGTATGATAAAACTCTTCACAGCTACCTGTGGGCGACACTGAAGAAGCACGGCCTTCCTGACCTTTTCATCAACACAGTCAAGTCCCTATACAAATTTGCTGATACTCACATCAATTATCAATGGGGAGATCAGCTCCTCATTCCGAGTTGTCAGGGGGGTGAGGCAAGGCGACCCACTTTCCTGCCTCCTCTTCAACCTGGCCATTGAGCCACTTGCCTCAATGCTCCGGAACTCAAGCCTACATGGTTACACCATTCCTGGAGTTGCCGAACGTGCAATAGTACAGCTCTTTGCAGATGATACAACAGCATACCTCAGCGAACAAGACAATTATGAAGACCTGGTAGAGATCCTAGAGCGGTGGTGCAAGGCTTCAGGGGCGAGATTCAATGCTTCAAAAACGGAGGTCATTCCCTTTGGCACCGTAGAATACAGAAAACACGTCATTACCACACGACAACACAACACAGAAGGAAAGGAAATTCCTGATGGAACCCACATTGCAAAAGAGGGGGAAGCAGTAAGAATCTTGGGCGGCTTTGTAGGCAATGGAGTCAACGCCTTTGCAGTCTGGACACCGGTCCTGGACAAGATAGACTCCGACTACGCCTGCTGGTCAAACCTGAACCCGACTATGAATATGAGAAAGAACATTGACCAGATCGTTGCCGGTTCACGCACTCAGTACCTCACGCAGGAGAACGGGATGTCACCTGCTGTCCTGAAACACGTCCTGAAATCACAGAAGGAGTTCATGAATAATGGCAAATCATCAATGATATCAAGAGAGCAGCTGATGGCCCCTAAGGAAATGGGTGGCCTTGGCATGCTTGACCTGGAAGCCAGGAACGAAGCAATCCAACTGGTCAAGGCTGGAAGCCTGGCGGAGACAGACCCACAAAAACGCGCCTTTTGGGCCAGCCTTACCAGGCACCATCTAGGTGAACGTGTTGTTAAACAACCCGTAGTAGCGGATGACGCGAAGACCGAAATATTAGTACAAAAGTATAAAGTAAGCCGGAGGGCGTACCCTAACCAACATAAGGACATGTTAAAATGCCTTGAGAACAGGGGCCTGACATTTAAGGCGACCCTACCCTCAGAAGAGCTCCAGCGTAAAATGCCCCTATGGCACCACCCTGAGGAAGGTGAAGTAAGATTACAAGGGAATAATGGACCGAAGGCAAAATGCCTATGACAAATTCACTCCGTCCTAACAGTCGGAGAGGGGGTTGACACCGCTGGACGGCTCCAAGACAACACTCATGAGAGCAGTGCCACATGCCTGTGCGATGCCTGTGAGGAGGACAAAGCCAAAGGATGCAAGAACCCACATGCGTGCGCCGAAGGAGCAAAAACAAAGCTAGATCTCCTACACCCTGAGTGGGATCCTAGACGGACGAACGAAAGGCAAATCCGGGAGCTTTTTGAAGGCGATGACGGAGCCATTCTATTTCAGCTACCCCAAGAGATAGAATCACTTGGTCAGAGGCTAAGAACACTCACCACAAGGATAGGGGAACCCAGAGAGCGGCCCCGGCCCGTTGTAAACAGGAGAAGAACAAGGCCCATCCCTGGAGATATCGTAATAGTACACATTGGGGGAGCCACTCTAATGCGGCCAAGACGGCCCCCACAAGCCGCAGCGAGTGTCGTATTTGGAAGGGACGACCCAAGGAACATAAGCCTCCGAGTACCAAAAGCATGGACACAGTCGACGCAAGTTGCAGAGCTCACAGCAATACTTGAAGCCATCCGCTCCACAGACAGCCGGGCTGACCTGACAATAATCAGCATGCAGGACAGCATAGGAAAAACAATGTCTACCAAATTAACGACTTGGGAGAACGAAGGCTGGGTGGGAGTCCGACATCGAGAAATACTTAGAGCAATTGTGGCTGAACTCAAGGCTAGAAAAGCAAGAACAAAATTTGTTGCAGCAGGCCCCGGGACCGAAGCCAGAACACTGTGCCAGTTAGCAAACAAGACAGCAAAAACAGTTGCTGCCTGCAGTATTGTACCCGACATACAGCTTGACATGCCTGCTGCCATGGCGCTCCCTGGTGTACAGCTACAAGGCAATAAACAGAAGATTTTTTACCGCGGAATACGAGAGGTGAAAGCCCAGGACCTAGAACCCAGGCCCTCCACTGAACATATGCTAGAAAATGTCAAACGGCACATTAAACAAACAAGAGGTCGAGTCATTACAGACGAAGATATATGGAACTCCCTACAGCACAAAGATTTCCTGCCCCGAACTGCCCAATTCCTGTGGAGGTCTATGCACAATGCACACCGGGTGGGCCACTACTGGACTCACATTCCGGAATGCCAAGAACGGGCCATATGTCAGGAGTGTGGAGAAACAGAAGACCTCAAACACATCTTGACAACCTGTAGCAGCCCAGGAGCTGAACTGATATGGTCTGCAGCTGAGAAACTATGGAGAGAAAAAGAGCCAGAATGGCCCGAGATTTCAATAGAGACCATCCTGGGATGTGGCCTTGTGGACCTCAGGGATGAGAGTGGAAAGAAAAAGCGCGGCCCAGAGCGGATGTATAGGATCTTGATATCTGAGTCCGCATACACAATATGGATGCTAAGAAATGACCGAGTCATCAGCCGAGCTGGCTCCCCAATCAACGAGGCGGTGATAGGGCGTGTACCAAAACATGCATGAAAACACCAGTTTTTATTTCATTTTGAACCTATTAGCAGGCAGAAGTGAGGCATTAGATTATGAGCGTACACCCTCCCTGGGGTGGTAGGCTACACTATTGATGGCCGAAAGTCAGTGTAACAAACCATCTATGAAGGATTGAGTAGACTTGACAAGGCAGCCCAAAAGGCTGTTACGTCCTGACTATGATATTCTACACTGAGCTATAGATGGTGGCGGTAAACCATTATCTTATGTGCTGGAGGTGAAATATCAGGGAACTACTCAGAGTTATTGACTTGCCGCCTCAACGGCCTCTGAATAGTCTGATGACTATTAAAACAAGATATACGAAGTCAGGATTGGTACAACCACATTAGGGCCGGCAGGGATATCGCGCCGCGCCATTTTGTGTATAAGACCAACTGATTAGATTAGGATGAAGACATGTTACTGAGTTAACCATCACTGTGGTTACTCGGGCGGATCTGAATGATAGAAAGATGCGGGCCTCGCATCAAGGATTTACTGATATGACTGATGAGGATTGGTACTATAGAATGGCGCCGCGCCATATTTGCACTGGTCACTATACTGGTCCACCAGTGTAGCGCCGCGCTATCTTGTCAATCTGCTTGATATTTACTATGAGTCCACTGAGCTTGTGAAGTGCAGGGCTGATAGAGAAATGGAATAGAACTTGACTAAGACTGACTTGACCAGTCAGCTATGACTAAAAGATTGACTTGCTCAGTCAGAAAGATGGAAACCAAGACTACTAAGCACGTCTTATGGCGTGCTAGAGAAATACATGTGGATTAGCCCCGGTAGCAGGTCATAATACCCATGGTTGAGAATGCCTTCTACGCCATTGGCCATTCACTACTCGGGCTCCCACCCTTTATTGTTCCTATTCATTCCGTCTATCTCCTTTACTTCTCTCTGAAATGTATAAAAGCCAGCTGTGTACTCTGTATTAGCCAGTAAACTATCCACCCAAGATATACGGGCAATATAGTAGACTCTAGATTTGTGAAAAGATATCAGACAGATTTGAAGACGCACAGAAAAGATTAAAAGATACGGGACGTCGAAAAGACTACCACTGCATTGATATAAGAGCCCTCGTTCAACCTATTCAACTTGTCTCCTGTAGCAGCGCTTTAGGCCTCCAGGTTAAGACTTGTTAATAGAAGTGAGACCGCCGCCTTCAGTGTAACCGTCCGCGCGATTAGCCCAGCCCCCACCTTCTGTGTAACTGCCCTCGTTTCGTTGATACCGCCGCCATTCGTGCAGTTAAGGTTGATATTGAAGTAGCGTCTGTCTGTTGATAGTCTGCCCTACCTTCTGCTTCTTGGCTAGTTGCCAGTAGTGTTAGGTTCTGCCGCTCACAAAGAAACTGAAGACTTGAACAGTCTAAGGTTTACTTGAGTCTTGATATCCTGTTGGCGTGAAGTCCCTGCTACCCCAGCATAACCGTGCTTAAACCACATAGTTTGCTATTGAAACAGAGTCTTATAAAACCTTTGCACACCCTCTTGACGGGTGATACGTACCCTACTTCCCCGAACACACACACACGAGCATTAGGATCGGATCAGTGTTTTGTTTTGATTTTGGTTGGATTGTGATTAGTGACTAGCTCGCTTCACTCTCTAGTTGATTTCATTAGATTACACGGCCGCACCCTAGTGCACCGTTTCAGCGGAAATCACTAACAAGTGGTTATACAATCTGAATCAATGTCTCCAACAAGACATATTACTCGCGAACAGACCAACTAGAAGGAACCGCCCCCGGCTACCGCCTAACCTAGTAAGAGAAACATGGTCCGGAACCCTGGACAACGAGAGTAACCTACCAGAAGACTGGTTAAAGGATTCCACAGTATTAGTGGGTCGCCGGGCACTTACCCAAGACCAACCCCGCAGCCGACGTAGAGGGGATGGTTAGCCTGGCAGCCCCACACTGCCCCGCAAAAGGCGTGCATCTGTGCATTTCTCTGGACGGTGTAGTTTTCTTCCTGGGTCACTTGACCCGAACCTTACGTGGCCCGGGGCTAACCCATTGTTAGTTGCTTGGCCTATTATCGTACCACCAAAAAAAAAAAAAAAAAAACGACTGCGTGCACTTGGACCAGGCGGGGTTGTTATTGTGTATCTTGTTACTCGGTGATGACTACGACACGGTGAAAGGCTTTGCCTCGATCTGTCTACAGCTGGAGTACTGCTGATAACATGGACCGACGAGTGGAATGCAGCAGTACAAGCCACAACCACTAACCGAAATCCACATCCTTGTTCCCCCGGTTGCACAAGCTTAGACGTGCCGACGAGTATTCATGCATTTTAGACTTCTTCACAAGATTGTGAAGGAGTAGAAAAGGGACACAGATACATCAGTTCGACTGGTTGAAACCCTTAATCAAGTGCTCTGAACAAGAGCACTTGACTAATGGCATACAAGACTGTTGTGGTCTGATTAAGACCCTCTCTTGGCATAGCCAACCGAGTGCGTCAATCCAACACCAATCCAGAACCAACCCCAAATATAAGCCTTCCAAGGCTGCTGATTGTTTAAGGTCCCTTTCGACCGTATCCCATAATCCCAAATAATAAGCCTTCCGAGGCTGCTGTAGTGGTGCCGTGTTCTCAATCCAAATCCCAAATTCCTTCACACATCTTAATCACAACCCCAAATTATGTGTTTTACTTCCACCGAAGGCAAGACATATTAATCACATTGTGCAAACGAAGCAAAGCTCTTAATAGAACCAGTCCAGGATCACAAGCGCGGACTACCCGTTGTAACACAAGCTCTAGATCCAAGTCGCTTAATTGGGACCGAGACCTAACTCCTGTGCCACCCCAATGTTAGTGCCACAAGCACTAAATCCAAGTCTCTCAATGAGACTGGGATCTAGCACCTGCACCACCACCACTGCAGTAGTTAACACAAGCCCTAGATCCAAGTCCCTTAATCGAGACCAGGACCTAGTGCCTGTGTCACCCGCCACGGCAGTAGTGTGTCCATGCTAGAACTGCCCTCCTTATATACTGTAAATTTACGCTTACACTACTCTAATTACACTACCTGAGTAAGCTAAAGATCTGCCATTTAACTCCTTGTTTCCGATCGGTTGTCTGACTCGACTGAACTTCCAAGCCAAATAGTGTTGTCCTGCCCTTCGGACCATTGGATTCAGAAAGTGCTGAGTCTCCCGTTTCTGTAGACACCCAGAACTCCCTAATCCGCCAAGTGGTTCCCAAGATATAACCCCGTCAATTCCTGATCAAGCCAAGAACCCAATTTGGGACGGTAACGAAGCTCAACCAGTTTAATGGTTAAAGTCCCTTGATTAACACCTTCAGATTCAAGGAGCGTTGGGTATCAGCTTTCTGTAGATACCCTAATCTCCCCGAACCGCCCAGTAGTTGTTGAGATATACACCGATGGAGCCTTGCCCAGGTCAAGAACCCATATTGGGATAGCAACATTGATCGGTGATTATCATGTGTCCAGACACGTCCCCAGAATAGTCCAAATCAATCACAACAAGGTGATTAAATCCCACAGATCTATCTCTGCTGATAGACACTTGTTCTTCAGAGTGGATGTTTAAGTTCCCTGATATTTGTTGGCCCCACAGAGCCTTAATCAAGCGATTATAAGGACTCTATTATTAAATCCATTGAATCGAGCCTTAATCAGTATGAGAGGTTCTGATTAATGTTCTCTCAGGCAGGCTGATTAAGCCCTCATGCAGGATGTGCCTGATTAACCATTCGGGACTCATGTTAATCCTGGAGATGTACATCTAACTCGGTAATGCACAGGAATCCCAACATTAGCGAGATTCCAGGCAAGGCCAGATAGCCTGCTTATCAACGGGTGTTCCCAGGGTGGGTCCTACCGTTGCACATGTGCTTGCTCGGCTGGGCTTCGGGCGGGATTTGGTCAATATCACGACATCCTACGCTGGTCAGGAACTCGACAACAAACTCGCAGTGTGGCGCAATGCACTTCGGGAGGAACTGCGCACTAATTCCCGTGGTGGTCTGGGGAAACGTTGTCCCAAATTGGCCGAGAAGATTGTGGATACATTTCCACGCCTGGAGGTTGTTCATTTATACATGAACCCTTTGACTTCGACTTCCCCTCAACATGTCGGACCGGTCCCCAATTCCAATGCGTGGACACCTCAAGAACCCAATATTCCGGCTCTATCGGATTTCTGTTCCTCCCTCTTCGGGTGGAGTGGAGAACATCTGTTGAACAAACTGAATTCTAATCTGTGGCCTGGTCTCGCATTTAGGATGTTCGCTTCGGTATGTATTCAATATGTTTCCAAAGCCTTCCAGCCTAATAAAATCTCAGTGCTTCGTTGTTTACAACACGTCCCTGAAGGCTATTGTCTCACCTAGAACGAATGCCGTTGTTCTGAAGGTGATCAATGCCTCTAACAAGAGCCGCGCATATATGGACTCCACTGAATTGAGTTTGCGTCGTGTCCGACTGTTCACCAAGAATTTCACTTTGTTAGCACGACTGCATAATGTGCCGGTGACGCCAGATGCAAATATCAAACTTGTGTCAATCCCACAAGTGATTCTTTCGATAGCTATGCACGATTTATCCCAGGATACAACTGATGTAAGTTCGCTCATTCTTCACAATTAATTTAGCCTTCTGATAAATAATCAGTTGACTCGCTTACCCTCAAGTATCAACATAGACTCCGAGTCTGAATCCGAGTCGGAAGCCGAAATGTCAGCAGCCGGTATTGAATGGGAGAACAAGAATGACGGGGGGGATGTCGATATCATGGAGATCGTCGACTCCGACGAAGAGGACTTGGCCACGGCACATAGTAAATTGAGTGCCGCAGGTGTTATTGATCTGTCCGAGGATTGACGAAGTGCGTCTGTTGTATGACCGTTGAAATGCCGTATCATTGCTTTAATCCATACACTCAAATCATAAAGCTGCGGATGTGCGCGAAGAGGTTCCATAAACTGATAGCGGGACAGACGGAGACGGATAGAAGAAAATACAGATACGGCACGGCCGGTCTCATACAAGCAGAAGAAAATCCAGAGCAAAAAAATCCAGAGCGAAATTCAGTGGAGCAGGTCCAAGACGGGAGAGAGGGAGGATGAAGCTGGACCAGGAAGGCGGCGGGGCAGGACATACCGCATGAAAATAGCCCTATACGGCATTGGGAGGTTTGACGGATTGAGATTTGCCAAAACGGGAGGCTCGATCACTTACCTGGCCCACAAAACTCTCTGACCTTACCGGAGGCGATGATTGGAGAGGTTGTGAGAGAGGTTGTGACCCACCGCCAAAGAGGGCTCGGCACCAGCCAAGCGGAGTTTAAATGTGGCTGCCCGGGAGCGATCGGAGGCCCGATCGGGCGATGACCTGAACCGCCATTAAACACCTTCCATTTTGGGATGACCACAGCCACCCTGCCGACGGCTCACTCAGCGGAGTTTAAAACAAAGCCTAGAAACACTACCTAAGTCAATGAACGAGCTGTATTACTACGCAAGTGCAAAACAACTTTTATTATTACATTTCTATAAAACCCGACGTTGTTGTCCGTCCCGCGCACACACGAGTGCCCCACGAGATCGACCAGGCTGCATGCGGTCGGCGGGCTGAAGGCGAAGGTCCCGTTCTGCGCAGATGCAGGTGAATATTTGAGCACAAAGGAGGAAGGATGAAACCCGCTGCGCAAAGCCCGAGAACCCGTTGCTCGTCACGCTCGGATCCCACATGTTCACAAAGTTCATCGAGCGGTTTGCGCACTTGCCAACGTCGGCTGCGCTCTTGTCCAGCACGATGGCCACCTGGTGGACCACGAAGTCGCCGAGGGCGTACTGCATGGCTGTCAGCTCATGGACAGACAAAGAAAGGGTGAAAGGAAGAGAAGGATAAAAACGCACCTCCCAAGCCCGCGACGCTTCCCGCATCAGCAGCCCCGTGGAGCCCGACGGGTCGACCCAGCCTGTGGGGATGTACCTGAACGTCTTCCACGCTGTATTCTGGCGCCTGACGGTGTACCAGTCTGGCAGCTGCAGCATCAATCAGCTCCCCCAAACCAAAAACCAAAGCGGAGACGTACCATATTCTCCGCCGTGTCCACGAGCACTTGGTACAGAGCGTCGGTGGGGACACCGAGCTGCGCCACGCGCGCGCCATACTTGACCGCAAAGTCGCCCAGCAGGATCATCCCATCGCTCCCGCGTTGCCCGTAGCTGCTACGAATTGCCATGTCAGAGATCAAGAACAGCGGTGGTTGCCAGCGGGGATGAAGAGACAATGGAGAGGGAGGGGACGCACCAGAAGAACGCGTTGCAGAACGGGTAGGGCGACTCCCAGTACGGGTTCTCGTCTGTCAGGTTCACGGGGACCAGCGAGGCACGGTAGAGCTGCAGAGCATGGCGTGATAGTTTGTGAAAAGAGGCATCGCCAAGGCAAGACAGTAGTGGGAGAGGAGGAGGGAAGGACACCTGTTTGGCATGCGGCTCACCACAGCTTCAAGTTCAAGCTCCACCTAGTGAGCCGCCGGCAGGGTGGCTGTGGTCTTCCCAGAATGGAAGGCCCCTAATGGCGGTTTGGACAGAGTGGTCAGCGGTCACAGGTTTCACGCTATAGAACAAAGGATCCTGGATGGCAGAAAGCATCAGATCAGATCACATCCAGTTGATTGATGTCTCGATGCGAGGCTTCAAGGATTTGCGAGGTCGCCAGATTCCGCTACGCAAAAAATATTATAAATGACTACTAAAGTATTAGTAACTTACCCTTCTCCACAACTGCAACCACGAGATTAGGTGGGCCTAAGATGGAGATGAAATTGCTATGTGAACGTGGTACATTGAATACAAAACTACAACACAACCAAATGAGTACAGGGGTGTTTTAGTGAATAATATTCAAGCAGTGGTGAAACTGTATCATTCTTCATCCACACATCTTTGACACAGACATCATTGATGGCACATCTATTGACTAATAGGGGAGGTCAAAGTTCGCTCAAGCCATTGATTCGCGCATCCATCCACTCCTATGGCATATACAAAATTGCTTACGAGTAGGTGAAATATGAAAATCAAATGAGGACAAGGAGTCAGTGAGTGAATAATATCCAAGTAGCAGTGCAACTGTGTCATTCTTCATCTACGTGGTGGTGGCAGAGATATAATTGATGCAACCACAGGCCAAGAGTACACAGGATGGAAGGATGATTATCTTGAGGCTGTGCCAGTCTATCTATGGTTTGCAGTGTGTCAGGATGATTGCTGCCGAGAATCTGTTTCTGTTTCTCAAGCAAAACAACTTGGAGTTCTCGGGCTTTTTGATGCTCTCCAAGATTTGAGTATGTGCTAGCTAGATTACCCATAGTCCTCAAGGTATCTCGATGATCCTGCCCAAGAATCTGTTTTTGTTTCCCCAGCACAAAAACCTCCAGTTCCTTAGCATTGTGATATTCTTCCACATCTCTATATGTGGCAGCCAGATTACCCATAGCTGTCAAGGTATCTGGATGATCCTGCCCCAGAATCTGTCTTTGTTTCTCCAGCACAGAAACCTCCAGTTCCTTAGCCTTGTGATGCTCTCCCAGATCTGTATATGTAACAGCCAGATTACCCATCGTCCTCAAGGTATCTGGATGATCCTGCCCCAGAATCTGTTTTTGTTTCTCCAGCACAGAGACTTTCAGTTCCTTAGCCTTGTGATGCTCTCCCAGATCTGTATATGTAGCAGCCAGATTACCTATAGCTATCAAGGTATCTGGATGATCCTGCCCCAGAATCTGTTTTCGTGTCTCTAGCACAGAAACCTCCAGTTCCTTAGCCTTGTGATGCTCTCCAAGATCTGTATATGTAACAGCTAGATTACCCATAGTCCTCAAGGTATCTGGATGATCCTGCCCCAGAATCTGTTTTTGTTTCTCCAGCACAGAAACCTCCAGTTCCTTAGCCTTGTGATGCTCTCCCAAATCTCTATATGTGACAGCCAGATTACGCATAGCTATCAAGGTATGTGGATCATCCTGCCCCAGAATCTGTTTTCGTTTCTCCAGCACAGAAACCTTCAGTTCCTTAGCCTTGTGATGCTCTCCCAGATCTGTATATGTAGAAGCCAGATTACCCATAGCTATCAAGGTATGTGGATGATCCTGCCCCAGAATCTGTTTTCGTTTCTCCAGCACAGAAACCTTCAGTTCCTTAGCCTTGTGATGCTCTCCCAGATCTGTATATGTAGCAGCCAGATTACCCATAGCTACCAAGGTATGTGGATGATCCTGCCCCAGAATCTGTTTTCGTTTCTCCAGCACAGAAATCTTCAGTTCCCTAGCCTTGTGATGCTCTCCCAGATTTGTATATGTAGTAGCCAGATTACCCAGAGTTTTCAAGGTATCTGGATGATCCTGCCCCAGAAGCTGTTTTCGTTTCTCTAGCACAGAAACCTCCAGTTCCTTAACCTTGTGATGCTCTCCTAGCCCGCCGTACGTCTGTGCTAGCTGTCCCATAGTAAAGATAGTGTTGAGATGATTGATACCAAGATGCTGCTTCTGTTCTTCAAGGACCTCTTCCAAAAGCTTCCTGCTTTCTTTAAGTTGTCTGGCTACCCGAAAAATCAATCCATATTGAACTCTGAAATCTACAGCTATCTTTACACCATGTTGCACAGCCATTTCAACATGGGGATATAATCTCAAAGTAGCCAGTTCAATATCGTCCTCTGGGTCTGCTGAAATAGCCATGCCAAGTATTGCTCCCACTGCAGAGATGCATCTTTCTCGATCAGAGACTGTTGTTTGGCTCCAAGTGTGCACTAATTCATGCATAGAAAAGAGCCTCCTCCTTGCATCAAAGCTAAGCAACGAATAGGCTTGAATCTCATTTGTGACATCCAAAAACTTCAAAGAGTCCCATTCACCATTTGGCTTCACAAAGTATGAGAGAACTTCCAAAGCATTTTGCAATTCTTCTTTGGATGGACCATCAGATTGAAACCTATACTTAGAGGCATGGCTGAAGATTTCCTCTGAAATCATATTATAATGAAGAAATGAGCAATGCTGTAAGAACATAGTAGCTGGTGGGCTGAGCTGGTTAAAGCTCATCTGCCATGTTGTGTACACTGTCTGGGCATAATGGTCATGACCCTGAACAGGTTTCATGCTGAGTAGATGTGTTTGGTTCTCTGTATAAAGAGCCAGGTAGCCATCAAGGTCTTGTGATTTTGCTATGAATGAACCAGCCTGAACAATTGCCAGAGGTAGATAGTGTAATGCCTAAAGAAGTATTAATATCTTTCAACTTTCAGGTTATACTATCTCTTACCTTCACAATTTCTATGGCAATTTGTTTCGCATTGGTTGTAGCCTCTTGTGCAGCACTCCTGAGTAACAAGGCTACTGCATCTTGCTCTGTCATATCTGATACATGAGACTGTGCGCCAGCATAGACAGAAAGCCCAGGATTCCGAGAGGTGATGATGATATTCCCATGAGTACACTGAGGAATAAAATCATGCAGATTGATGCTTGGATCATCTGCACTGTCCAAAAACAGAAGCCATTCTTCAACTTTGGTTCTAAGCCAGAGTAAGCCATCTTTTTGAGAGTTCCCACAATGCTTGATAACTGCTATGTTCTTGAGACCTGTCTCAATAGTTGCAATGGTGCTAGTGTCAATGAAGAAGGTATCTGAAAAGCTAGAAGATCAAACTCAACCAGAAAATCCTTTCCTGTTTTGAACACAAGCTCACCGAGATGTTGACTCATTGATGAATTTCAACGCAATCTGTGTTTTTCCAGCACCACCAAGTCCATGTAGCACATAAATGTTTTGACCCTTGTTTGAAGTGAAAAAGTCATGCATTTTCTGCAGCATATTTCTTCTGCCTTGAAATATTCTTGATGGAGGAGGACATTGAGCAATATTTTGAGATGCTTGAATAAATGTTTGCTCCACAGCAAGTGTTGCTGGCAGATGAGGCACAGTCAACTGTTGTACACTGATGTGAACAGTGGGACCCAACCCAGTCCCACCGGGCCCACCAGTGCCATGCAGGTGCCCCTGACCACCAGAACCACCTTGACCACCTACTCAAGATAAATAATTTCTAGCAGAGTATAAGCATTGTTCTCTCACCGGTAATATTGAGTTGTAGTAGATTATCTGGAGAAAGCATGATATCCCGAGGGCTATCATCACTGTGTGGATGATCTTGATGCGAAGGTCCATCCTGGGCATCTATGTCCACCAAATGAATCGTGATTCCAGCAAAGCAAGATTTTTCATCCTACAATAATCATCTTGCGACATGCCAAGTCAAGTAGTGTGTTAAGATTGAGGAAGGTTAAGAGATTCTTTCCAGAGGCATATCAACCACTGGCCAACTTTTATCAAAAGCAAGGACTGACCGGGAACGGATAAGCTGAGGTGCGAGGTGAGGGTGGAAGGCAAGGCAACCACAAGGCAAGGCAACCACAAGGCAAACATGTGGCAGGCACAGCCACACAGTCGATGTGGTGCTCTTTAAGCGCCCACTGCACCAATCTTCCCACCATCACTTCTGGTCCATTCAGCCCGCAGGCGTCAAGCGCTGGGTGTCATGATATGCCGTAGCCTCCTTTGTTTGGGTGTGGGTAGTAGTATGTACGTACATACAACTAGCGAAGAGGAAACCGAATGACGAATTATCGCGCGGCTACTCGCACAATCGCGTGGCCCATAGCCCTCCCACCATTGTCTCCACTGTTCACGGCGCAAGTGTAGCGGGACGAACCTGGAATCGGGTGTCGTTAGAACTAGCAGAATCGCACCAGCGCAATCGCAATAGCGCAATCGCAGAGTGGCTGTTCCCGAGCTCTCGGAAGATCGACGGCGCCGAGAACACGGATCCCCGGCCGATGCAGCTGACTCGCCAAAGCAGCGCTGCTCCCACTTTCCTTGCCGTCGCAATCGACGGTGGGGCCTCGCCAGCGCAAACGGCGAATTTTCAGCGGACCCAAGCACACGGACCATCAACTGGATCTTTCGGGTTTACCGAGTCCGATGATTGCCCCTTCGGGTTTGCTCCCGCGGATTGCCGGTCTCACACGCCGTGGAGTTGCCGTGGAGCATCAATAGCGCAAACGCTGTCATTAATTAACCGTTCTTTAACGAAATCCTACGAAACCTGTGCACATTCCCCATGTAGGCTTATCTCCTTTGTATTTTCCTCTCCTCCTGTCCTTTAAGTCGTGCCCTCCTGCCCTATTTGCAACCCTTTTTTTCCCATTGGTTGACGTCAAACATTCAATTGACTGCGCAACACTGATATCAATCATGGCAGAGGCCCGCACTCAGCCGCTTTCAGTTGAACATGCGCGGGGATGTATCCAAATTTTTATCGTTGCTGCTACCTGCGGCGCAGCCAGATTTTTAATTAAGCACTGGCAGATCCTCGAATCAGAGTGTATCCTTCTGTATTTGTACTTTCTTTCCCATCCACGCCCCAACCTATCGCTTGGAACATTCGACGGGCTGTGCGCTATGACGCGTAAATCATTTTGAAAGACAAGACAGAACCTCCGCTTCGCTCCGGTTTGATGTAATCCAAAGTTGAGTTTCAAACAGCATGAACTTCAAGTGCCCGTGGGCCGTGTACAGAATATCGAAGAGGAATATGGTAACAACAGACAGTCGTAAGTGAATGGGCAGAAGGAGTGAATGCAACTGTACCACATCCGTTGTCCATGAAATGTGGACCTAACCGAGATTATCTCAGGAGTCGCCAGCCGAAGGGAATTCAGCACTATTGCGCAACTCGAGAAACCTACAGGAACAGCAGGCGGTCTTTTCGGGGAATTGCTTTCAGGCGCTAGCAAAGGCGCAAGGTGAACAAACGGAAACCCATGCTCAGCAATGCGCTCATGGAGGAAGTATATGAAAGGGCGAGGAGAAGAGAAGAAAGAAGGAGGGAGGACGGACAGAGTGACAGAATTTATTCGTTCATGGAGGGAGTAAGGACTCGGGGGACCAAGTTCGGGTGTGTATCTTGATTAGCAAGGGTTAATTTAATGGTCTCGACTAGAGATCAAAAGTTAGGTACTTCGCTCGCAGGGATCTTGATCTTCTTGCATTTATTTTGGATGGACCCAGGCGAAGATGTTCGAGCCGGCGCTGCGAGGCTTCATGAGTATGTCGTCTGGAGGAAGTGAAACAAATGGGAAAAAAGTGCAGGGGCACATGCCTCAACTTATGTAGGACACACCCCCGCGCTTCGCATCACGCTGGTCCAGAGCGCAGGTGTTCTTGGCACCCGAATTGGGACGGACTCCGGAACACGGGGCCCCCACCCTCTTCTGCAACATAGAAGTGAACCCACTCACGCAACTGGATTACACCTCCCGAATAGCTTCAAGCCCTACTTCGCCTGTATGGTGCCGAGCACGAAGTAGAGCGCATTGTCAGTCATGCCACGCAGGTTAAGCGAGATGCTGCCGCCCGTAAATGTGTTAATTTGTCTTGTTCTCCCGATGACGACAGTTGACACCGAATGCGATTGGAGGGTAAGGGAAGAGAAAGAGAGGGAGCGCGAAGCAAGAAAGGAAGATGGACGAAAAAGCGAGAGATGTCAGAATGCGCTTGATGTGCTGAGGGACAGTGTTGTAGATCATCAGCGGGTGTTGTTCCAGACGTCGTCCGGCAGAGCGCGATGTGTGTTGTACCCCTGAGTAGAGCTTTCGTGGTGGATGGACGCAGAGCACGGAAGAATTGATCCAGTCTTAATTGATAGGCAACCAACTCTCAAGAAAGAAAAAGTGTCTACTCCGGCTTGCGAACTTGAAGGGCTTCGATGCCAAACCAAATTATTGATGTGTAGTGGGAGATGGGGTTGGATGAGCGATCTTGATAAAGTCTTGGTGCACAAAGCCACACTTTTTCGCCGCAAGGGAGGTGGCTGGGCGAGGATTGCTGCGGGGATGGTGGGAGGAGGAAAGGAGGAAGTGAATGGCGCTGCAGCAGACGGCTCTTTTGAGAGGTATAAAAGCGTAGATGTGGGCAAGAGGTTAAGTTGGTCAGAAAGCCGAGGAAGCCCAAACTGGACAGATGAGGGCTAGCGACACAGAGATTAAAAGCACAGTCCGTGGCAGACCACGAGGACGCTGTGCAGAAGCGAAAGTGGGTTAATTAAACCTTATGGAATAAGAACGCAACAGGTGCAACGTGATGGGCACCGCCGAACGAGCAAAATCTTAAAGAACGGTTAATACCGTCTACTGTAGCATTTCGTTCAATTCGCGGCGCCTGTGACGCGTGACACTCGTTCGCGAACTTTAGTTTTCGCGAATTGGCTCGGGGGACTGTGACACGAAAAAAAATTCGCGTTTTTGCCCAGAGCACCAAGACTTGCTACCAAACCCTAGGCAGAGCTCATTCTCACACAAATAAGCACACTGATGCGCCAGCATGTGTTTATGGCCCCACCGGAAAGCCGCATCAAAGATGGCGCGACATCAATTCAGTGCCGTAACTCTTTTCGCGCGCCGCCGTCCTCATCGCAATGGGTGGTCTCCCCGAGTTCCTCAAAGTCCCAGAAGGGACAGAAAAGCTTTCTCTCCCCCCTCCCCACATATCTATCTCGAAACTCATCAAATTCAGGCTTCCACCACTGCACAAAGCTACGGCTTTTCTTAATCCTACCGACTACCTCTCAGAATATGCTCCGACGGTGACCGACTTCGATCCGAGGGCCATCCCGGTGCCTCCACCTGACGTGGTCAAAGCCCTCGGTCGTGCCATACTCACCGACAAGGAAATCAAATCCATTATGCTTGTGCACTCGCCGCAGCACCGTGATCGAGACGAGCGCTATCCGCTTTGGCTGGCAACTATATGGTCAGCAATGGAGCGCGTCCGAGAGGCACGGACAGTGTGGCGCACTGCGGCGGACCGAATCACCGAAACACTCGCAAAAACCGCACCCAGCGACCCGGCGGCGGAACGTGCGAAGTGTGCACTGGAGCTGTTTGACCATCTTGCATGGACTGGTGATCTAAAGGGCCTCAAGGCGGGTGGCAGTATCAGCGACCTGGCGCTTTGGTTCACTGCGGACTGGTTGACGACGGACCATGAAGATGGGATGCTCGAAATGCTCGCTGTCGACCTCGGGCTCAGCGACAGCAGTAAAAATTCAGTCCAGCCCACGTACTTTGCACACGGCCTTGCTCGGGCATACATGAACCCCAACACGTACCGCACAGCACGTCAATTTCAGTGGCTTCGGCGACTTGGCGAAGCATTCGCGACAAAGGACCGCCGCCGCTTGGGTACAATTGTGAACAAGGACGAAAATCACTGGGTCGGGTTGGCCATTGACTGCGAGGATGAGACAGTAGGCTACGGTGACGGATTCGGGGGCAAAGTTCCGGGAGATTTACGACGGCACCTTGACTGGTGGTTGTTTGAGCACCTGGGTGTTAAATTTCGATGGACGGACCTACCGATTCCACCGCAGAATGATGTGCATTCATGCGGGCTCCTCGCGTACTTTGCAGTCGCTAATTTCTTCGACGGCAAACGTTTTCCGCTCCCCAAAGCGACTAGTGCCTCGATGGCGGACGAACGTATCAAGATGTTTCTACGTCTTGTTGAGCGGCACCGCAGTAAGATATGTTATTACCTCACCGTTGACGAATACGTATTGACTTTCCTAGCCGACGGACTTTGCAAGTGACTCTCGCGACTACGAGTTCACATTCGCACACGATCTCGCGTTAACGCAGCCAGTCAACGATGATGACGAACACGCCTCACCTGTGGCTTCCTTATTCTGCGCATCCGACGATGGGGATTCCGTCATGTCCGCGGTGGGCGATGGTTCTGAATTGCACGTCAGCGAAGACTCCAACGATGAGGACACCTATCCCTCCTCACCAACGTGCACACCACACACCATAGACGCACTGCCTTCTCGCACCAGAGCTGCCCTCCGGGTAGATTCCCCTCCGCCTGTCTCTTCCTCACCGACGTTGCCCAGCCTCGACCATTCTGACGACGACTACTTCCCAGCGCAGATCCCATTTGACGGTAAAACCACTGGCGGTCAGTCCGGAAGCAGTCGTTCGCGCCCGTCCACACCTCTGGCGTCGAAGCGCACGCATTCCGAACGAGCCACAAATACACCGCATACGAGCCCCGTAAAGAAGAAAGTAAAGGAAACTGTAAAAAGCGCGACACGTCAAGCAATGGACCTCATCAAGGGCGCTAAAACATCACCTTCAAAGATCCCTGCCCTCTTCCGCATGAAAGGATGGGCCAAACCGAAGGTCTTGACGGAGGACGAGAAGCAGGACGTCTTTGCGGCAGAGGCCGAGGGGCAGCGGATGAGGGGCGAGGCTCTTGCAAAGCGGGAGCGAGTTGCGAAGGCGGAAAGAGATGCGAAGCGAAAGGAGGACCAAAATGAACGGCAGCGCCGCCATCGCGCACTCAAGCGTCGTAGCCCGGAGGATGCAAATTCTGGGGGAAGAAAGCGGCAAAAGGTGAGAGAACTTCGCATGGAGAATAATTAATCGCTCACAGACAGCGCAGCTTGATCTTAAGCATCGGGAGACTGCCTCGCGTGGTGAAGTTGCCGAAGGATCGCGTCCAGCGCGCGAAGTCAAGAAGAAAGTCAAAGATGCCACCCGGAAGCCGTCTGGTCGCAAGAAGAAGGACGTACAGCGTCCCGCGAAGTACGTCAACTGGATGACACCATTTTCATGGTCTGCTATCCAGGCCGCCCAACGTCAAGCCGGATGGAGCAGTTCCGCCATTGTTGCCCAGCTGCAGCACGCCAACTACGACTTCTTTCAGCATCTTACAGAAAGTACTGTGAGAGGATGGATGGAAGCAAGGAACGGATTCAGTCAATGGAAGCCCACCGTCCTTGCTCGCGCCTCGAAGGGCAACATTCCCGGCCACAACAAAGGAGGACGTCGTGGGATTCTGGTAAGTATACAATGCATTATCGTCATATTAGTGTCTGATTAAAAACAGGCCGCATACCCAGAGGTTGTTGAAGAAATCACCTCGCAGCTTGCGGACCTGCGAGCGGCCGGTGCACCACTATCTCTGGCCACTGTACGCTGCATCATCATCGCGATCATCCGCGAGCGCGCACCCGAGATCTTTGACCACCGCTTTAAAGACGGGTCCAATTTCCGTGTCTCGGACTCATTCTGTCGCAAGTTCCTTGATAGAACGTTAGCGTGGTCAATGCGGAAAGGCACTAAAGCCGCCCAAAAATTACCTGACGATGCCGAAGAGCAGTGCGAGAATGCATTCCTGCGTCGTGCGTGGACCATCAAGGAACATCGAATCCCTGCCGAACTCGTCATTAACGCGGACCAGACTGGTGTGGTGTACCTGCCTGGATCAAGGATGACTTACGCACCCCGTGGCTCGAAGCAGGTCGGCCTAATTGGGAACGAGGAGAAACGTGCATTCACAGCGTTACTGGGGGTGTCTGCGGCAGGCCATCGGGTCCCAATCCAGTGCGTATACGAGGGCAAGACTGAGCGAAGCACTCCCACCGAAACTGCCTCGAGCCGTCGGGAATGTGATGATGCGAAATTTCGCTTCGCATTTTCTGGAAAGACCGGGAATCATTGGTCTAATCAGAAGACGATGCGCGAGTGGGTAGAGGACGTACTCATCCCGTTCCTGAATTCGTGGAAGGAGCGACTGGGCGTGCCGCTTTCGCAGAAGGCACTGGTCATCCTCGACGTCTGGTCTGTTCACCGATCAGCGGAGTTCCAGGACTGGCTCAAGGAGAATCACCCCAGCATCCTTATTGACTTCGTTCCTGGGGGCTGTACTGGGATCGGACAACCTCTGGATGTCGGGCTCAACCGCCCATTCAAACATGCTGTAAAGGTGGCGTACCATTCGTGGCTTGTCGACACTCTTCTCCATCAGCGCCGTAAGGGCGAGAAGCTGGATCTTGACACGGGGCTGCCGGTGCTGCGAGATGCGAGCGTTGGCTGGATCTGGGAAGGATACAAGGCGATTGAGAGCAAAGAATTAATACTGAAGGTAAGTGCGCACCGTAAATGACTCCACCGCGCTCAGACAGAGCCTTAGGCATGGGAGATGTGTTCCATCCGTGGCGGCCTCAACCTGTCATTCGACTGCATGACATCCTTCGACACAAACGAGCGACTGATCAACTTAAAAAACGATAATCCCAAGCTCTGGAGCGACTTACAAACGAAATCGACCCGTGATTATTGCCCCGGCGATGAAGAAGAAGTGGCGGAGGATTTAGCACCACACGAGGATGAGGAAATGGGGGATGATGACGCCGAGATCCCCACTCGTGAGGTTATCCAGCACATTATCACAAACCGTGTCCGCAAAGGCCGGCAGCAGAAGGCCAAAACCGGCACATCCGGTGTTGGGCTTGTTTCGACAGGGGATGCGGAGGATGTCGACGCAGAGATTTTGGCGGAAGACGTGGCACCTCCCGAGGATGAGCTCGCAGCAGACGGCCCTAGCAAGCGCAAGCGCCGCCCCAACGCCAAGTACGCTGATTTTTGGCGCCATGCTAACGATAAAGATGAGGATCTTGTTGTACCTGGGATCTAGTACTTGTTCGTACCTTTGTAAATGAATCCAGCAGTAGCGCGAGCAACGAGGAAGAGGAGGAGCCGAGTAACTGTCAAATGTGGCAGTCGTGTGAGAAGTCTTGTTACCGATCACATCAGTCGTGCGAGCGCCGCGGCAAATCAAAAACCGAGGTACTGGGGGGGAAAATCGGAATTTTTTGCGGTTTTTTGGCGATTTTGTGATTTCTTTCGCAAGTTCGCGACTGGCCTCGGTGACCCGTGACATTCGCGAAATTTTTCGCGAATTTTGGGGCCTGTGACGTGTGACACGCGAATTGAATGAAATGCTACAGTATTCGCATCGATCCAGTCCCACTAACCATTTCGAGGGTTCTGCACTGTAGTCCTGGAGTCTCGACTTCACCGATCAACCTTTGGCGTGCTTCGAGCGCTCAATGGCCCTCTCAAAAGGAAGAGCTGTCTAATCTCGCCATGCCCTTGCTTTCCTTCTCCCATCACCTCACCGCGGTCATCCCGTTGCCCCTCTGCGGTGCGCATCCTCAAGTCATCCAATATTCTGCCTCAAGCTTTGGGTACCTCATAGGCTTGCCGCCCTCAAGTCTCGATCAAGGAAACCGACCAAATTGACGAAGTATCTGTACCTCTGTTGACCACGACTGAGCCCAACATCCTTCAACCGTTTCAAGAGTCTCTCTGCAAATGTCGAGCGGGTCTGCACCGTCCTTAATCGTCTTATTGCCGGCGATCGCTGTCCAACTGTTGTCCAAGTCTCCGCAAGACTGAAGAGCAAATTTACTCGGCCCGCCTGAATGGGCCGATCATTTTGAGCCGTCGTTCATTCCGAACACCCCACATGCCATCAATCCGCGACAACGGACGGCGGTCGAGGCAAACTCAAAAGCGCCATCAGCCTTGCCCTGCTCTTCCCTCCAGTACCTCTGTTCTCCACGTGCAAAAACGTTCTGGATGTCCTTCTAATGGCTGTTTTCAGTTATTCTGGCGACGAAGACTCTATTCCTGTACATGTTGACTAAGCTCAAGCCTCATCAAACTCTCCCTGATTCCCGAACTTCAAACTCTCCCTTCCATCGCTGTCCTCTTATCAACACTAATGAAGCCCCAGATCTTTTACCATCCCACTCCAACAAATTACTTGACACTGGAGGTACACCGTGATTTCTTTGGTGGCCATCAAGGTGTGCAGAGTATACATTTCTGGTATCTGCTGAATGCGTTCGAATGGCTGTACCGCTGATTGGTTCATACATGGTGCACGCCAGACCCCTTGGTCTTCCTTCGACACCGCGGTCAACGTGTTGCACATAGTAGTAAGCGATCTAAAAAAGACAGTGTGATCTGCTAATCGTAAATTCCACAGGACGCACCGGGCATGCATGTTGGAAGTTGTGCAAACCGGGTCTCCCGCGATATCAGGCGCACGTCGTGGGGTCACCTGGGATTCAACACGAGAAGAAGGTACACGTGGAAGTGGGAGCGGGCAGGAGCCGGATCTACAGCAATTAATTGTAGATATGTAAACCTCGAGCTCGAAAATAAATCATCGGCTCTTCAACTTCCACAGCCCGGCTGCACGGCCGGATGAAATCCAAGCACCCGTGCCTGCCGGAGCGTAGCGAAGGCTTATCTTGTATAGGTGAACTCACATCTGTAGGAAAACAGAATCCAGGGAGGGAACGGAGTACGGCCTGCACGAGGACCACAGCGACGCTACAACGGGAAGGGCCCGAGGGACGGAAAACCAGTGGTGTATTGGTAGGTATGGACGGGTACAAACGCGCAAGGTACGTACATAATGGTGCCATGTATATATACTGTATCTACCTTGCATTATATAAAAGGCCAGAGGGTCTGGCCGTAAACTGCATGGCACCGGGCGAATCTTAGGCGGAATGCGTTCAGATAGAGAGCGTGGAACCCCGGCACCCTTATGTCAGCAGCGATCAATTGATTGCCGGACTTTCCCATGGACAAATCTTGAGGTCGGAAAAAAACTATACCTCTATTCAGCCTCTCAGTGGCCAGGCTATTTTTTAAAAGTCACAGAATGATATAATCTTTATTTCTAGCTCGGAATTGAGGCCTTAATCTCTGCAATCATAGATGGGGGTAGCATTCGATGTCCATTGTACCTCTTGTTGATCCAAATCAAGTCCGCACCGCTCAGACCATAGGCATATGCCGAAATAAACCGTGCTGCCCGGTTTGCATACCTGATGGTAATTATTAGGACCAGTTAACAAGATAGAATAAAAATTACCGGATAATTTGAAGGTGGGGAACATCATCAAGGCAAGCCTTGACATTCTTCTCCATTTCGTCAATGTTCGCTGTCTTGGCTCTGGTGCGATAGCGAAACTTTGCTGCACCCCAGTACATCTCAGTGAAATTGAGCTCGCAATGGTACTTGGGGTAAAAGTCACAAATGTGACCCCGCGACTCCACAAGCTCCGCGAGCGCTGATTTCTGATTGATGACTAGGGTTATTATGGGGAAAAAGCACAGGGTAGGGATTTGACGGAATCCTATGCTAGGGTTTCCATCATTCGGCTCTGTGTGTACACAGTACAACAGTAGCTGTGCTGTGGGGCCTACTAGGGTTGGGGTTAGTGGCTGTGAGGGGACTCAAAGGCACAACATGTCCTTCCTCTATAATGAGGTGCTGGGGGTGGCAGTGGGGTGATCAGGGGTGCACCGGTGAAAAGTCAAATGCACATGAGGTCTAACAAGCAATGTGTTGGATGGCTGGCAAGCCCAACACCTACATGAGCACCGTGTCGCAACCGTTGCGACACATTGAACAGGCAATATGCTAGATGGCTTGGGAGTCTAGAAATACTCTAAAAGAAGCCCAAGCTCTCTGTGAATGCGGTGTCGCAACCATTGCGACACAGTGAATGGGGAAATGAATTGCATATACTGTACAGGCAGGCTCTCTGTATTGTGATGTCACAACCATTGCGACACGGTGAATAGGACAGTAAATGAAGCCATGAATCGAAAATTTTGTACACGCATCCCCTCTCTGTATTGTGGTGTCGCAATGGTTGCGACACTGTAAATAGGGCCATAAATTCAATATTTTTGCAGGCAGGCTCTCCCTATTGTGGTGTCGCAACGGTTGCGACATGGTAAATGGGGCCTTAAATTGAATATTTTTTACAGCTAGGCTCTTTGTACAAGCAGGCTCTCTGTATGGCGGGCTCTCTATATTGTGGTGTCGCAACGGTTGCGACATGGTAAATGGGGCTATAAATTGAATATTTTTTACAGGCAGGCTCATAGGCAGGATCTGTACTGTGGTGTCGCAACGGTTGTGACATGGTAAATGGGGCCATAAATTGAATATTTTTTACAGGCAGGCTCATAGGCAGGATCTGTATTGTGGTGTCGCAACCATTGCGACACGGTGAAATAGGAAAATTTTGTACAGGCAGGCTCTGTATGGTGGTGTCGCAACTGTTGCGACACTAAATAGGGCAATATACTGAGTATTTTGTACAGGCAGGCTCTCTGTTGTGGTGTCGCAACTGTTGCGACACGGTGGGTAGGGCGGTGGATGGGGTCATAAATTGAATATTTTTTTACAGGCTGGCTCACAGGCAGGATCTGTACTGTAGTGTCGCAACCGTTGCGAGATGTCGCAACAGTTGCGACACGGTAAATAGGCCATAAATTGAATATTTTGCTGGCAGGCTCTCCATATTGTGGTGTGTCCCAACCGTTGCGACACGGTGAATAGGACAGTAAATGGGGCCATAAATCGAATATTATGTATAGACAGGCTCTTTGTATTCTAGTGTCGCAACCGTTGCGACACGGTAAATGGGGCCATAAATTGAATATTTTTTATAGGCAGGCTCACAGGCAGCCCATCTATGATTCCCAAATTCTAGTTGGCATCTAGCTTCAGTGGTCAGGCCCTCAATTGGACTCAAAATTCAACCTTCCGGCTTTTTTGTCCTGTGTTAGGAAGCCATCCAAGCCTGAAGGGGGGTGTGAAATGCATGAGCACATACTACAATGTACATCCCTTATCAACAAAAGTCATCTGGGATGTGAGAAGCCATACAAGCCATTAGCCATATATTTACGCACCGCAAAAAAGCCATCAGATGGCTCATATGGCTTGTGCGCAACCTCTCTATTATGGCAATGACTTTCTTGGCAGCGGAGTTCAAGGTTGTTGCATTGGTCATGGGAGTTTGGTGCAAGGAATCATGCTGCACATTCTTGGCTAATATGTTTGGGTCAGGTAAGACGTTGGAATCCGACCGAAGGGTGGGGTGGGGAGAACATGCACTAAGCAGGATAAAGAGAATGAGGAAGAGGGAAATACAATAGTGACAGCTTGAATAACTTAAGACATGCAAAAAATGTCTACCAGGCAAGAAGAGGGTCAGCATCAAAAAAAAATACCTAGGCCTAGACTTGGACGAGGATCTTCAGGGAAATGTCCCAGCAGTCCTGGCATGTGATGCCCAACATCTTGAACTCTAAGACGTTGAAGATCCAGATTACGTTGCAGAATTCAGGTTACGCCGCACATGCATCGCCTGATTCTCTGCCTGTCTTTATTTGACGCCGCTCCTTTGATATCCCTTCAGAACTTCGTATCTTGTCTTAATTGTATTCACACCTTTGGAATCTATTTCTTTTGGAAGACTGACTCCAACGGCTGTTCAACAACCGCGATGTCATGATACACACACCTTTTTTATAACTATTTTCCAACCAGGCTGGGGGGGCCACCCAAATTAAAAAAATTGAAGGTGGGTGCACACATAGATCTTGGTGGGAAAAGGATATTCTGTCTGTAAACTTTGGGTGTGCTCCCAACTGTTGCCTTACTATGGATGTTTTGATCGCAACCGGGGCCGCTTAGACCGATTGCTGAGTTGTCTGGTGTCCTGTGATTCAATGTTATATTACTTACTTGAGAGCAGTCGGTGACTGAGCTCTTCCACATAAATTGAGTGGATTAGCAGGTGAAGGCCAGCTGAAACTCGTGTACTACTTATCAGGCTGTGAGGTGTACTCTTTTATGGATTGGGAAATGGTGTTTCCAGCTGCTAGTCTGAGTATCACTGAGATCAAGGTTGCACTGCGCTTGGAGGATCAGGGGTCTTGTAGAACACTCTTAGAAATTTTCTAGAGGCTAATAACACATCCATCTCTCCTCTATTACCACTACCACTCAGAAACCAATATGCAAGCTGCTTGCTTGGAGTTGCATCAAGCGCCAACTGAGTGCGCACATATATCACTAGCCATTTTTCTCATGTCACGACACTAGCCAGGGAAATTGGACCGTAAATCCACGACTCTAGCCATCCATGGCTAGCACTGTTCCCAATAGCCTTCTCCTCCTCCCCTTTTGGTGAGCAGGCGGCGCATGTCCTCACCCCGCTCGGGTTGATGGGTCGGATAGAGTGCTGCCATGGATCCATTTGATGGATGCGATCCAAACATCTTGACGCCGCGATCAATGACGATCAGATGTTCCCGACGTCGTTGGCGACAATGACGACCGCAATGCCGAAATTTGCTTCAAAAATCGCAAAAATATTGTAGGATACGCAGTGCATATGTATGATCCAGTTTACGGGATAATGAAGCGAAATACAATCAAACAGAGCCATAACACACCTTTTTCATCCAATTTTTGGCTGGATCCATTTCGGCTCGGTTGCAGCTCAAGCTCACGACTTCTGCACTATGCAGTAGGAATGGGACAAACAAGGTCGAGCTTGAATATTGCAGTGCAAACGGTATGCTATGTCTGAGGACTAGGCTTGAAAAGCCTCCTGCGTGTGAGATGGTGAAGGCTGGGATGAGTAGTACAGCCACTGATTGACATGATTGACATACCCAATTTGGAATGATCCCCTGAAAACTCCATGATTTCGCAAATTGTGGACACGTGGGGAAGCAATCTCTGCATAAATCTTGCAGATAGCGAGACTTGAGTACACAAGTATTTTATGGAAGAGAAATTAGAACATGACCATTTTTTCTTGTCGAGATTTTGCTCAATTGCTACTTGTAGTAGAAATAATGATTACCTTTCCATCGCAGCAATATTTCATTACGTCTTCTTCGAGTAAGAATGTATTCTCTTCACAGGAACACTAAAAAAAATGAATTGGGGGTTGAGCAAAGTCCTGTACAATGGTTCAGGCCTTTCTGGGGTCTGATCATCAGGCTTATTTCGTTGCAATGGGACGCATTTGTGGCTTGTGAATTCAGATTTATGGACGCCATAATCATGCCTACACACCCATATAAATTTTGGGATGATCAGAAAAGGTTTTCTTTTCACTCAGGAACACCTCTTTTGATGGTTTTCGGAGCATGGAAGGCTCAGATATCATATTAGTATTGCCTAGAGTGAACAGTATGGTCATATGAACCTTATATGATCAAAAGATCTGGGGTATTTAACCTTCTAGGATTCTAGGATGATCATTGGCTCAATGAGCTCGAAAAGTTGGGTAGTTAAATGTTGTTAACCGTAATGAACATGTCATACAAGTTCGACCAATGGCTATATATTGCTAACGACTCAAGTCGCCAGTGTTATTAGTTTTAATTCAAGAAGATATATCCTATGGAAGCTCTCAGGGATATTCCTGGATTTTTCCTAGCCCTAGCCCTTGCGCTATTGCTCGATTGTATTTTAAACGCTTGTGAAGCGCCGACCGGCCCGCAAGTCCGAACGTCAGTTCGCGACAAGTCAGTTCGCGACAAGTCAGTTCACGACAAGCATTTGCAAGTATGCCAAGTCCCCAAAAACGATGACCGACCCGATGGCACCGCATTTACCTTCTACATTATATTGGCTCCTTATTTCATCTGTGGGCTAAAATACAAATCAAAAGACGAATCAAAAGGAGTTGATTTTAAGAACTACAATAATACATTTGGGTGCACAAAAGTAAAAGGGGAACATATTATGTGTGTACAACAGAAAAGCACAGCCGCAGTGATATATATGGAGGTGTGGGGAGTGTGCAAAGGCAACGCGAACGGGGTGTGTGGCACAGCATACGCAAAACTGCGCCCGTGACATGTGGGGAGCAGCGGAAAAGGCTGGTCGCGCGGGGACGGGAAGTGGTGTGTGCCATTATGCCAGTACCGCAGGAGCAAGGGGTAGGGCGTGTAAATCGGGGGCGGGCCCAGGTAGCCGAGCAGTGTTGGCGGAACGCGTGTCGAAAAACGCGTGTCGCGGATCGGCAATGATGAGAAGATAACACGCACAAATCAATCAGCGCGGGGAACCGGCAAACCGGGAACAAAACGGAACGCGATGGCGCCAACATGGCGGGCATCCCGCCGTGGCTCGGGTATTCGCTAAATATCGAAATAATTGGGTCGCATCAACAACCAATGATCCATCTATTTGCTTCCGTCAACATTATAAGTGCTAGGCCAAGCGGAGTTTTCCTAGCCGATGGATGGCTGGAGTCGTGGATTTACGGTGCAATTCACATGGCTACAGCCCAGTGTCAAAAGTCTAATGTGTAGTGTTACGGCTCGAGTGCGAGTCGTTGGATAGCTCCTGGAGCTGGGCTATGAAGGCCGACATCGGACAAAAATAATACAATTTGATAGTCATTCACTATCCTAACTGAACTCCAACTGTCCTAATCCATCCTAGCCGATCCGGCGGAGTCATCACCGTTCCTCCTCAATCCTAGTCAATTCCTAACACTGCCACCATCAATCCTAATGATAAGCTGTGATTTTCTTGTTGCAGGATGGCCACGAAATTGGGAAATAAAAGTTTCAGTTGCTGTTGTTTTTTTTCGGTCACTGATGGTCATTGCCCATCCTTGCTACCCCGCCCGGCCCGATCAAGCAACAATCAGCACAATCAGTGATCACACGGCAATCACTCAACTGCGACTCGAACATGGTGCCTTCAAGTACCGGAGACCTCTAACGCGAAGCATTCCAAAAAGGAACAAGTCCCGCGGACTGCGCTCGCGTTGGCGGCGAACGGTGAGCTGGTGGGAGTTCCATGCCTCTGCCCAGTCCTGTGCGTCCCGATGGACAGAAGCGAGGAAGAGATGATGAAGGAGCCATATATGGCCCGAGCGAGTGGAATTAAGGCCATGATTCGTCTCGAGGTCGAGGAAAAATACCTTCCATTTCTTCCCAAAGCCATGTGTCACATCGTACCAGAGGCGTTCGATGCGGGTGTTGTGGACGCTTCTGAGAAAGACAGAAGAATCAGAAACATCAAAAAAAAACCGAATGCAAAACGAAAACAAGCTTACCGCCCCCAGATGAAGGATCCGCGGCTGCTACCATTGACTTCTTCCAGGTATATCGCGACTTCAATATTTTCAACACCGTGATCGCCGCGCATGCGACTCGGACAGCCATGGGTAGCAATGATGTCAAGGAGCAACTGAAGCACACTTGCCCCACGGTTGTTGTCGTGCACTCGGATACCGAGAACAAACCGAGAATAGCCGTCGATGATGCAATGTATAACCATCTTGTAGCGTATAAGGCCTAGCAAAAAATTGGGGAGAATCAGGAAGTATTAATGATCCAGGAGTACGCAAAACTCACCGTGCTGGCCATCCAGATGTGCTAAGGACATTGGGCCAGGGACACTGTACTTTTTGCGACTGATTTGGCGGTCTCCGAAGATGGCCGGCGCCCCATGAACACGCAGGTACGAAGAAGTGATCCGCTCGCGGGGAACACGATATCCTTGAGCCCTCAGGTGACCCCTAATCATGCGCCGGCCAAACTGAGGAAAGACCTCCAATATGGAAGCCACCAGTTGATCAAGATCGGCGTCTGAGACCATAGACACCGGCGGTGTGGTCGAGGTATGCACTATCTCAACGGCTCCGATTGCATTGGTTCGACGTTGGAATACCGGTGGTCCCGGTTGCGCAAGCCCAAGCCGCAAAGCTGAACGGCGAACAGTACGCAAACACACCCCAATCTCAGGTGCAATACCCGTGGGGCCCCGAAGGTCAAGTGCAGCCCTCAGAAACTGTGGGTCAATCTCAACCCGTGGACGGCCGCGTCGGCCGGTGCGAACACGCCGAGCCACAACCAGCTGGGGGGCATCAGGCGGATCAAGAGATTCGTAACAGGCAAGGTCGAGCGCCGTGATCATGTCGGAGATGGAGGTCTGTAACAAGCTATATTCGGCGGGAGGGAAGACATTCTGGTGCTGAGAAAAATGAGTAGATGTCCAAGAAATAGATGCCCGTGTACCAATTCAGCAGCAGAAGCTAGAGTCAAAGCACGGTCCCGGACAGCGCTCAATCTGGGTGGGTCTCCCACCATAACATGCAAAGCAGACAGGACATCGTCATTGAGTGTGTGGTATGCTTCCCGCAGGTTGTTGAGCCTCACTTCGGCGTCCATCAGCGGCGGTGAGGAGCAGAAGGGAGATTCTGAGAGATTGATTTGGTCGGAGGTACTTAATGGAAAGTGTCCGACCGGGCCGAAAATGTCATCACATGCGACTCAAATTAGGACCCGTAAGGAATCATCAAGACAGATTGGGATTATCATTAACAACGGTGAACTGTGAAAAATTAGGATGCCTTAGGATGGTGTTGATCTGCAATGACAATGTCAGGATCCCAAAGATTAGGATTGGCCGGGATGTTGTTAGGATCTGACTATGACTGGCAATGTTCAGTTAGGATTGATGGTGATCTGTCAGGATGTACGATGACCGGAAAGGATTCATGAGGATTGATTGTTACATTATGTTCCCTAATGACCACGAGGCATACTGTTATTTTGTCCGTCACCGGCCACCAAACTGGGCCTTCAGAAAAATGTCATCCATATTAAAATGTAAATTGTTAATGTCCAGTAAATCGCTGGCATTCCCTCATGGAGTGCAGCTGGTGAACTTATGCTGTTGAACCCGCAATCAGAGATTCTTGTCCAGTGATGCAACAATTTAGCAGACAACCTTTGCATCTCTTTTTCTCGAATAACCGTCTTTCTAATGCGCCGCGTCTAGTCTCTTTTTGCGGACATTCTCTCTGTCCTCGCGATGACCTACTCTGACACGCAACCTCGTAGAACTCTACATTACCGTCTCTTTGTCCTGCTAGGTCCTCCCTCGCTGACCCCGGTACCTGGGGTAATGAATACATCCGTCACCTCGCCGCCGAACTTGGAGACAAATACACATTCCGTGAGACGGAGGCACAGACGCGCCGACGCTGACGCCCGCCCCAGAGGCTGGCAAGGTGGAGCCCCCTGCAGAACCCAAGATCATTGGTACCATCGAGGATCTGCATACTCTGGCAAGGAGTACGTCGCGTTCTTGATCGGGCACAAGGCTCGCACTGCGATGACCTGTGACAGCTTCTCATTCCTCACATCTCCGACGACGGCGCGACGATGGAGATCGCGAGTCTGGCGACACTCGCGCTCGGGTTCATGATTGCTATGAGCGAGGACGTCGGGGCTGAGATGTCATTACGACAATTCCATCATCTGATCAGCTTTACCGCTAATCTGAGTCGTTCTTCCATTAACCTCATTCTGAAAGATACACTATGACGAACCGATTATCCGGAAATCTGTGCCGCTGGCGATCGGCTTCGTCAGTGTCCCCAACCCTCGACTCCCCATCCTCGACACGCTGTCAAAGTAAAGCCACGACAACGATCTCGCCGTCGCGCTTAACGCTATCTTTTGCCATGGGCCTAGTCGGTGCGGGAACCGGCTGGTGCACATTTTACGGCAGCTTGCGGGCTACTACAAAGAGCCCGACTGCCGCTTTATAGTGCGGGTCGCAGAGGGGCTTGTCCATATTGGCAAGGGTACGATTGGGCTGAACCCTTTCCTCCGACCAGAGCATCACGAGTCACGTTTTCGGGGTTTCGTGGTGCTGCTGTAGATCCGTGTCGGATGTTGCTGAGTGGAATATCAAATCCCCTGTTTACCCCGCGCTTATTATCGTCCATTGCAACCTTTCAGTCAAATCTTCGGTGATTACAAGATGGTATATACAACTGGCAAAAAAATTCGAGGCATGGACTCTGGTCATGAACTTTCAGCGGCCCGGCTTCTCCGTCCGAATCACTATCAGACAAATCTCGATTCTCTCCCAAGTTCTCGTCTTCCTATCCATCCTTGTGCATGACAAGCGGATAAGAAGTGTCCAAAGACAGAGAACGACACAAATCCGTGCAGTTGTGATCATGAACAAACATCTCGATGCCTCCTGTCCAAAGTCCCCGACTCCCGAGTCTCTGAAGCAATAAAAATAAATACAAGAAGAAAAAGGTTTTGATCAACGCACCCGTCCGCAGTATGCGTAATTAAATCGAACAGGATGAAACCATCATTGTTTCGGACAAGGCAAGGTGTCCCTGGATGAATTAGCGATGTGAAAGCATACTGTACAAAATTACCTTGTAAGTCCACAACGACAAGTGTACGCTTGCTGTAGCCAAAGACAAGATGAGCGAATGCGGAGGTCGTTGCGCTGTGAGGGTCTCTGCGATGGGTGTGATGGACCAAAGTGCCACTAAATTTGATGACAGTTCTGGGTCCTCTCCACCAATCAAGTCAAGCCGTCATCTTCAGTTATCAAATGCACTTCTGAGGCAGTAGACAGACGGTGAACCTCGACAGCAAGAAATGCATCTGTGAACACAATATCTGTCAAATTGTTAGCAAGGGACTGCGTAATGTTTTTGAACCTCACTTGTGTCAACCCTGAGATCTTTGCCGCTTTTGCAGTGACAGTAGACGGCATCAAGCATCCATTTGCCAATTGCAAGCCTTTGAATCTCGTCCCCAATTTCAATCTGATTGGTTTCAACCGACACTTCGACCTCTGAGTCAACAGCAAAATCGTTTTCGCTCACAGCAAGCTACATACTGTTCGCCGTTCTCAAGAATGAGCTATCAAAAATCAGACATTGTTATAGAGAAAGATTAAAAGTACCCACATCAAAGATAGTACCACTGCTAAAGGGCTTGTCGAAGTTATGTTCACGGAAAATGTCACCAGTATCAATGAGTGTAGGGTTTCCGGTTTGAATAGCGGTAATGCATGTAATTTTCCTGAGGTGATGGGGCTCTGAGTCTGGACTGTAGCGTGACCGGCTCGTCATCCCTTATTCCTTCATTTTCTCTTAACCGCACTTTACCTCATTACATTTACCTTCACACAGTCATGTATTCATATCTAGCTGGGTTATATAAGCTCCGTGCCAGTGACACCTTCAGTGAAGTGAGACAGTAAAAAAAAACAGAAGAAAATCTACGAGAATTGGCAGAGTTCGGACGACCGGCCGGTAAACCCGACACCCACTCACAGCCTTGTATAATAATCTTGTTCCTTGGTTCATTCCACAAGAAAACCGAATGGACAGCCGTGGAACTTGTTGGGTGTGGAGGGCGCGGGGGCAAATCCGCTCAGATCGAACTTCAACTTGCACGGAGTACTGCCCGGATACGAAAAAGGAACTCCAACGCTTTCGCCAGGGCTCGACCTCCGTCGTCGGCAGTGGATTCTGGCCTTGATTACGAGCATCAAGCGCTGCGTCGATGTCGGCTTGGTAAGAGATAGCGGCGTCATCGGTGGTAGTGGCGGCTTCGGGGATTTCCTCGTCTGGATCGGAGCCGTGGCGCTTGCGATCCTTCTCGAGCATGGAGGAGAAGGCTCTGTAGTAAAGAGTCAGTAAAGATAATTGATTAAGAAACACGGGACTTACTTTGCGACACGTTTTGCAATGACCTTTGGATCGGTGGTGTTGTCGCGGCGGGCAGAGGTGCGAATGTCTTGCAGGTCGTCGTCAGCTAGCTGCCAGTAGTCGTCCTTGTCGACCTTGAGGGTACCTTCGATCTTCTTCACGTGCCATTTTCGCTGAAAAATATTAGCAAGGGAATATCCTATATGGTTTCCCCGCCGTTTTGGGGTACAAAATGTGGCTGGGTCTGTGCCACAGCAGCTACCCAGCCACCGGACCATAGCCACACATGCAGAGCCACGGTTTGTACCCCAAAACGGCGGGGCAACTATATATCCGCGCCGTCCGATTATGTTCTACGCTCGTCTTGCTGAAGCGCACCGGAATAACTCCCTCTTCCTATTGTGCTTTCTCTCGATGGCTGAAAACTGCTTGCCAGCTCCTCTCACTGGACTTTCTTGTCTTTGCTCTTTCATCTTGGATGACTTCTTCCACGGTATAGCGTCTCTGCGACGTCTACTGTGAGGAGGGGGTCCTTCGCGCTTCCTGGCCCAACGTTGCGCCGTCGCGGTGACTCTCAAGCCCTCGTCTAGCTCCCAGTTGGCAATTCCTTGAAGCTGCACACTTTCTGCGCGCATGAATTGTATTCGCGCACAACCTGGGCAGCTCCTCTGGCTAGTGATCACAAAGCCCTAGGCAAGTGAGCTCGGGCGCTCCACCACCCCTCGCATCACAATGGCCGGCTTCTTCCTCCGCGAATGCCAAATTATTGAATTCCCCAAGATTGACTATGAAGTTCCTCTGTGGGCCGCAGGCACAGATTAAAAGATGAATTTTTCGCCGATAAGTTGTTCAGTGACGGCCCACAATTTCTCGGCCGTGACCTGTTCCGTTTAGATTATTCATTGTGCAGACAGTTCAGGTACGAATAGACGCACAGGGTCGGAGCTGTGTGCGGCAACCTTTTCGTTGGCAGGCGCAGAATCTTCGAGGTAGGCACCGGGCTTGTCTATACAGGAAAACGAACTCAGAATGCCGGGGGAGAAAATTATTCTTGATTACCATTGAGACGAGGATCGAAGGCTGCGGCGACGGTGCTACGAATGTTTCCATTGATTACAGCACCGGTTCAAGCAAAATTCACCCACGTCGCAGCACCCTGTGGAATTGTCTTCCATTGACCAAATTCGGGATTTGGTTTTCCATCAGGGAGCACCGCGCCTAGGTATGGTCAGTAAATAATCACCATTCCAGGGAAAACATCACCGACCCATCCCCTGCATAAGAGAAACCTGGTCCGCCCTGGTGTAGATGTTCGTGAAGATGACTGCAACATGTACAGTCTACATCAATTAACGATTCTTCTGCCACTTACGACCGGGATTGACACTATAGCTCTTGATCTTGCCCTTCGACCGTTTCGAGAGCTCGATGGCAGTGAGGATTCTTGCGGATTCGGCCTGGAAGAACGCGGTGGTCTTCACGTACTTCTCGGGGTCTGGGTCTGTGAGGGCGGCGAAATCGACGCAGGTGCAAAACGAGTGGCCCGAGCCCGATATAAAGACGACGCGTGCGGCGTAAGTCGGCGTTGCAGCAGCAAGGAGCTTGGGGGCAAGCAGCTTTGTGAAAAGGAATGGTCCTACATAATCTGTAGCAAGCCGGTTCTCAACACCGTCCTCTGTGAGCTTGAAATCCCCGAAGGACGCCGCCGCGTTGTGGATCAACACCTATGAAGTCGGCATATGCATTCAACGGACATGCTGAACTGGGCACTGACATGCAATGGCTCCGGGAGAGCGTTGACCTCCGCGGCTGCCCTACGGATGCTGGCGAAAGAAGACAGGTTCACGGTGAGACGGAGAATGTTAGCGTTCGGGATGTCTTTCTTGATGGCCTCCTCTGAGAGTTTGAGCCTGTAGACATATTGGCCTTCAGCCGGTTTGCGGGAACCAGGAAGTAGACCCAAACCTCTCCTCATTGTAGCCTGTTATAACTACGAGTTTGGCGTGCTTTGCGATAACACGAGCGACTTCGAATCCGATCCCACCGATGGACGACCCGGTGATCAAGACTGGCTGAGGTTTGTGCGTGGATGCGAAAGGAGAACAAAAAGCCCACCAGTTTTGCCCTTGATTTCATCAGAGAAACCCGTGGCGACTTCCTCGGCCGTCGTGGCGAATGAAAAGGTAGGTCCCGACATGCTTTGTAGTAAGAAGGGATTTCGCCTAGGCTGCGAGTGGGAAGTCAGTGCAAGAGACTAGATTTCGCCTTCTTTTAGTCCCAATCTTGGCGGGACCATCTCCTTGGAGAATCAGGAGTCTTGATAATCCGTTAGTCTTGGTAATCCATAGTAATATAAATTGACAGGAACGGGCCGATCTCGGGAGTGAATCGAGGCCAAATCGAGGCAGCGAAACGATCTTAATGGAGGGAGAATATACCGGAAAATCTACCGTTTCTTTAACGAAATGGCGAGATTTCGTTGGGGGTTGTTTGGCCATCTCCATTCAGCTCATCTCCTTCGGAATGTCTCTCTCATTGCCTTCCCTTGCGCAGTCTCTGGAGTGCATCTGACGGATACAGCCCCCTGAGGACCTTGAGAGGGCATCAGACCGTCCGTTTTATGCCCACGGGCGTAAGAAATACGCCGTATTTTTCTTACGCCACGGCCGAAGCCGGCCGTTGAGGTCCCATCTGTTGAGCCAAACGGGACGGATCCCGTGCGTACCGTCCGTTTACGCCGTAACTACGGCGTCAGCAAGCTGATATGGATTTCCCCATGAGTTGAGCCCAAATTCATTGTATTTTTGACCTTGAGAAGGTTGTGAGAAGCAAATACAAGTGCTGCTGGCATTCAATGTGAAAAAAAATTGCAAGAAATAGCAAAGCGGCCACAACCTGGACCAAATGGACCGGCGGTCCGGTTTGAAATCACTGATAGAGTGTGTCGGCAACGAGTCTGCGCTGCTGCCGAGGTGCAACCCGCAACCTGTGATGTTCCTGAGAAGTGATGGCACCCAACAGGCCGCCGGCATCTTTGGCATATTGAGTTTTTCGGTTGATTTTGCATACCCGTATTTTACGCGTAAACGGCCGGTTACGGGGACCCGTATACGGGTTCACCCGTATCGTCGCCGTGCCGTTGGAGGTTGAACCAATTTCGCCGACGGTACGGGGGCGTAACCGTTTCTACGGCCCGTCGTTCCGCAATTTTACGTGACGGTTGTATGCCCTAGACCTCGACGTGCAGCCCAATTTTCCCACATAGCCCGACATTTCCGTTGCCGGCCAGACGCGCAATCGCTGAAAGGTCCATTTTTGGGCTCAAGGGCGTAGAACGCGTCTCGTGAGCGACATCCATCGGCTGAAAGCTTTATCAAGGAGATCGGTCCCACAGCTTCAGAGGCTGTTGTGCTGCGGCCACGTACGATCTCATTTGGTATCCCCCCCTTTTTTTTTCATCGCTGACGGCACCCACATTCTTTGATGCTCGTCCCGGATTCGTCCCCACAGACTGTCTACTGCTGCATCTTCAATGGTCCATTCTAGGGCTCCCCACCGTATCCGTATTTACGGTTTACGGCTACGGGTTTACGGTCACCGTAACCGTACCGGAAGGCCCTTGGCTAGCAGATTACGGTTACGGTTACGACTGCCCGTACACCGTAAGCAACCGTAAAAATACGGCCGTATACGGTGTCTTTACGGACCGTAAATGCTCGGTAAATGCTCCCAAAAGGACCTAAACACTATGTAAAGGTCTAATTATAAAGTGGCTCCGTCGATCCTGGCATGCCGGCAGGAGCCGGCGATATCCGATCATCATCACCTTGCTTCACGCGCCCACCACCGTGTCGCTGTCGCACACAACGGCGTGTCAAAATGCTCGGCTCCTGCCATCGAGTTGGGTGCGAGCTCCATTAAATAATGCCAATACTTAAACAGGCCAGTGAAATGGCCCGGATCGCCACTCGCGTCGCCGTAGCGCGCCACATACTTAGTGGCTATTAGCGCCCCACTTGCACCAGTTCTCGACCCACGTTTCAACTACAAGAAGCTTCGAAAGGAGTATGCCCACGATCTTGAACTTTCAAAATATCTTGAGGAGCAGAAGAGAGTATATACAATGTTAGTGGGAGTGGGAGTCGTCGAGTCGCACTGATGATGTTCGAGTCGCACTTTTCTCCATCAGAAAGTGGGACTCGTTTCCCGAGTGCGACTGGTTACCCGACGGCTTTGATGGGAACAAGATCGGCGCACGCTGTGCCGACGTTTTGACTAATCCTGCCGACAAAGTTCTATAAAACGCAGCCCTCCCAAACGGTCAGCCTGGTCATTCTCCGCCCATTCCTCCTCTCTAAAATCTACTGGAACCCTGAGTCCGACTGTCCCCACTTCTGTCTGTTATACTACCACTTCTGTGTCAGGAACAACTGCCGTGGTAAGTAGTGATGCGATGAAACGGGTATTGGATAGGGGGAATCACGGAGCCGGCGGGCGACGACTCTGTCGTCGCCCCAGCTGTATGGCTAGCTGAGCCATTGCCAACACTAAGGACCAAAAAGTCTATGAACCATGTTGCTAATTAATCTCAACCTTACGCAGACCCTGTGCAAATTTTGAATCGAAGGTCTGGGGAGCGGAATGCTGTGTGCCGTGTACTTACTCGTATCTTGAGTAATATCTGTTTTTCTTCCCCATTTCGAGTTGCCAGAGCGAAGCGGCGACATGACCGGATGACCGGTTAATGAAATGTGAAAGGGTCCAACCCGGTCCATCAATATGGTGTGCTGAGCAGTGGTGTTGCTGACGCTGAATGGGGGATGAAAAGCGCCAAGAGACGGATCAATATCAAGATCATCGGCGATGAGCGGGGATTGATTGCGCATCAGTGCATCAGTCGCACTGCTGATGCATTCACCATCACTTGCACTCCGTAGGAGGGTTGAGTTCCATTAATGGGAGTGAGTCCCACTTTCTAAGTGCTGGAGTGGGACTGGACGAGTCCCACTCCCACTAAAATCGTTGTTACTCAGCAGAAGAAGTCGCTCCGGACATACTTTGATAAGCATTATCCAGCTGCGACGACTCCAAACCATCTGTTGATGGTGCAGGCTCGAGCCGCCCAAAGGTGTTTAATTTTGCTGTCTTTGATCAAGGCTCGGACAGCGAGGATGAACGCGATGAGCTGGACTCTTATTTCGATGCTCCTCGGATTGGCCTTGATGCCGACCCAGTTCAGTGGTGGTACGCGCGAAAGGCGGAATACCCGCGGCTGTATCAGCTGGCCCGCGATATTATGTCGATCCCAGGTAAGATTGCCCTGCATCTTCGCATGTTGTTGTCCTTGACAAATTGCTAGGCTCTGCGGTCGCGGTGGAACGGGTGTTTTCGGGTGGGAGAGACACGATCTCCCTTCGACGTGCAAGTCTGAAGCCGGAGACAATTCGGACTTTGATGCTGATCAAACACCACCTTCGTTTCAAATGCAAGTCTCTCGAGGACACGCTCCTAGCCATCCAGGCACAGTAAATACTCCATCCTGTGTCTTGGTTCAATTTTTATTTGTTTACTTTCTTTTATACGGGCCGTAATATCCGTAAAGTACCGTAAATGCACCGTACCGTAAGGCCCTCTGATAGTGTCTTCACGGTTACGGTTACGGTGGTTAGGTGGCCGTAATTATCGTAATTTTACGGCCGTAACCGTATACGGTACGGTGGGGAGCCCTAGTCCATTCTCGCTATGGTCCCGAATTCCGAATGCTTACTTGCTCTTGACTGTAGTTTCAAGCTATCAATGTTCTTATCCATGCAATTAACTGTTTGTTTCTCAGTGGAATTTGGTTCGCTAACAGTCTGTCATCCGCAAGCTGTCGAAATCAAGTCATCGGTCTACTGGGCTCCATCTCCACTGGCTAAAACTACAGCCGGTTCTTCCAATCCTCAGTCTCTTGCACACTGGGGGCCGCTTCCAGGACCGATTTGTTTCCGATCTTTGGGTGTGCTGAAGCCTGCGCAACGAATTCCCTGTATCACGGACTTTCTGTAGGGTTGCTGCAGGGTTTCAGGCCTGTGTCAATTGAAGTTTCTGTGCTATACGTTAACGCCTTGCCACCTTTTATTCACACGGGACAACCGCAAGTATTACGGCATGTACTTGCCCTCTCGGCCGCTCTCCGTGAGTACGACCAGGTTTCTCCATCCGATTTCTCAGTTCTCAAATTTTTTATTCCCGCGATCTTTCAAGTTGACTCAAAGAACTCAAGCGGCATAGCTTCATCACCGATAAATCAATGTCTTCATTGCATGTTGATATTGAAATGGGCTGATATTGACTTGGCTTAACCTATACCACTCCAGGTCAAGATAAGAGATGTTTCAAAAAAATTTGAGCAGGAGTGAACACTGGTCCCTTTATTCCTATTCGTATACTGTACTTACACTACGGGCCAAAGCGATGCGATGATAACGTACTTAATGTCCAACTATGTACCCTTGGGCTATAATACAGGAAATCACTTGAAAAGACTGCCTGTGCACTGTCGTTAAATACAGCCTTTCAAACCCGGCACTACAGAAGTGGCATAGACCTGAGCTTATTGAACAGGGACTATGATTGGCGCAATTATATAAAAAGCCGTGAGTTCAGCTCGGAAACTTCTGACTTCCTCACGTGTGCTCACCCAAATTTCAGACATGGACTGATACACAGACAAAAGTACATAGAAAACCCAAATGCGCATGCAGGTGCTTGTGTTTCACCGCAGCAGGTGTGCACACCTTGTCTGTCATTTCCTTGGCCTTGTTCGATCTGCAATCAACTCAGAATAATGGTTTTCAATATCGATCAAGAGCTTTGTGATGAGTGCCCACCCGAACTCAGATCCACCTGATGAACAGTTTAATCATGATGATTGTTTGAGCTGTGCGAACTTGTGTATCTACCCATTCATATAATTGACTCTGGGGTGAAGATTAAACCTGATAGTTTGGTATATTACAATGATGAACCAAAAGAGGGTGTGAGAAGGCTTCAGACATGGATAATTTTTTAAAGAGAGAGAAGTACATGAGATCTTGAGATCACAATGAGGGAAGTGTGCTCAACACACCTTATGGCAGCACCTTCATATAGTTTCCATCCCGCAAGTGAAACTAGTGCTAGAGTTGCAATGAGAAGTGTCTTCAATGGCAACAGTGATTGACAGAGAAAGACAATGTCAGCTAACCAGGGAATCTCTGTATTGATGTGCACTATGGGCTTTTGATAGTGTGGGGATGCGCACGCTGGCGAAAGATGCCCGCCAGAGGAAGTATGGAAGTCGAGGATTCACTGCATTCAGGCCCCCCATAGACAACTAATTTATTAGCCTATCTTGAGACCTGTCGGTGTAGACCGGCCAAGGTCTGAAGTTCTCTAGGTCTTAAGTACAAATCTTAAGACCTATTCTTCACTCGGCTCCCACCTACCGCCAGCACAAGCCGGGTCCCTTCCACCTAAGACTTAAGTTCTCGCCGACTTAAGTCCTGCTCAACTCTTGAGATAACCTGTTACTTAAGTTCCACGGCAACTCAAGTTCTAGGAGCACTTAAGTTCTGGCAGCACTCAAGTTCTGCGAGTACTTTAGCCCTGCACAACTCAAGTTCAGTCAATAAGCCACAGATGGAGTAAAATTAATAAGTTTGTCGAGGTGGGTGTGCAATTCCAATGACAAGGTATTCAGACCAGGGTGGGAAGAAACTGGAGTGGAGTATGGATGACCTCCGGGCGAGTCGCGACGCAGAAACTGACCAACTCGGAGTGGATACAAGGGAAATCCATTGTGAATGCCATTGTGCGTCGGGCTCTTGAAACACACATGGGGGGTAGGTAGGCGGAGATGGAGATGGGTAGGTTGGACCAGTCAGCTCAAGGGTTGTCAAGAGGGTAGGAACGTAGGTGGCACAGAGATGTTAAGTTGGTGAGAGGAAGAAAAAGCCTGCAACGTGATGTGACATGGTTGCAGCCACACATCAATTTCATTGTCTGTTGATCACAGATCAGTGATTGAAGCGATTGTTCTCTTGCTCCTGACTTCCACCTTCACACATGCCACTCACACTTTCACCCTCACCCACATCCTCCTCCCCCCACTCTTCTTGAGTACATAGGCCTATGTGTGTCCAAGGCTGAGAGCCAACATCATGGTGCGTTCAATTTTCTTGTTGTTTGTTGCATTGATCTAACTTTGCCACCTTAAGCATTGAGCCCTGTATCTTTTCGTGAATGCCACCTATGTTCGGTATTTGCAGGCTGTTTGGGGAAAGGTGTGTGTTGATTCCAGTCTCACTGCCGTGGGAACTGAGACATCTCAATTTAGTTCAGCAGGACACTTGAGTTCTAGTGGACTCCTAGTCCGTGGCGCGAGACTTAGGTTCTGGGAGACTTAAGTCTCGGCAACTTAAGTCTTGCCCAAATCTCAAGGTATTGGAGTGTGTGTATATATATATCATTTCACGAACTTGAGTTTCAGATATCTCAAGTTCGCGATGTCTCAAGTTATTTGATGTCTTACATAAGTTCGCGAACATCTCAAGTTATTCCAAGGTCTTGACTGTTTTCAAGATTCTCAGGACTTAAGTTCTGGAATGGATAGGGTACAGGGGAGGCTGTAGGGAGGTAGGATAGGTCTTAAGAATCGGTCTTAAGATCTAGGAAACTTAAGACTTTCGGCGGTCTACACCGGCCACATCTTAAGATAGGCTAGTATTATTTCATCCATAGACACACCTCAGGCTAACTCTGTCTACCTCTGTCTACCCTCTTTCTACCCTCTTTCTATCTATTTTCCAACCAGGCTGGGGGGGCCACCCAAACAAAAAAAAATTGAAGATGGGTGCACACATAGATCCTGGTGAGAAAATGATATTATGTGTATAAACTTTGGGTGTGCTCCCAACTGTTGACTTACTATGGATATTTTGATCACAATCAGGGCCACAATCAGGGCCACAGACTGGGGGGGGTCAACAGTTGGGACCACACCCAAAGTTTATACACAGAATATCATTTTCTCACCAGGATCCATGTGTGCACCCATCTTCAATTTTTTTTATTTGGGCAGCCCCCCCAGCCCAGTTGGAAAATAGTTAAAAAAGTTCAAGTAAGTCAGATCTGGCCCACCGGCTTTTAAGAGCGTTACGCAACGGGAGAAAACTGTAGTTGCAGCATAAACGTCGATATGAAAGGGGGGTTTGACCGACACCGTTGAAATTAAGGAGAGATGACGTACAAACAGCAATTACAAGCGATCGAACAATGCACGAAATTTGATCAAGTTCAAACTGTCAGCAACACAGTAAGATACACCGATCGACACAGCGGTGTTCGTACATGTCCGTCGGTCATGGAAACGGGAGAACCAGCATTGACCCATGCACGTTCTATTTCCAAACTGCGATGGAAACATAACCTGCTGCACGAACAGCCAAACGACAGTTTATTTAGAAACATTATAGTGCGACAAGCATCACTTGGACCTCTGGCAAGTCTCGACAACACTTGACTATACTGAAAGAGATCAAGTTGAACTCACAGTTAATTCGAACACGGTGACCAAGGCGCCCGATAAGAAAAGCGACCCTCATTCTCCAGGTGGCCGAGTCAATGATCATCAACCCGATGTTGGATAAATTGGCAGCAACGGCGACACATGGAACAGTACCTGGAGACACGACTCCTACGTGTTAGGAGGAGTGAACACAGTTGAAAATGGTGGACTACACGTATATTACCTAAGTTGTTATGCTGAAAAACGAATGCCGTGGGATTGAGCCTCAACGAACGGGATAAATGCGAATTGAACACACATAAAGGTAGAAAGCATCAGCACAGTTCGTTCTTGGTGGTCGTTGAATATGCGCTCTCAGGCATTGAAAGTATTTCAATGCGTGAAACGGACGCGGACCTATTCCGAAACAAAAGTGAATATATTTGATATTAGCCCAATCCTCCCCGTCTTTGAAAACGTACTGATGCGCCAAGCATCCCTACTGGACTATGCTGAAGGTAATTGAATTGAACTCACAGCTAATTCGATCCCGACAACCGAGCCGCCCGCTAAAAGACGCTTTCCTTGTCAGCCAAATAGCAGAGTTGAAATTCATAAACCATCGTGATGCGGCCCGGATATGATCGAAAACACAGTGGCCGAATGATTAACGATCAGACCTATCGTCGCTTAGGTTCTGCACAGACATAAACCTGGCACGTTCGAACACGTAGAAGGAAGAAAGGTATAAAGTTTATACCGGCCCGTACTACACGCAATTGTATATACAATAGGTACGGAACATGACGGCTGAAACCCAAATGGCACATAAACAAACATATTGACGATCTGTGCAGCAGGGTTGGAAATGGTATAAGGGGTGGGTAATTGTTTGAGATTACATGAATATATTAACGATTGCGGTCCTATTACAAAAAACAAACGAAGATACATTCGATGTCAGACAAATTGGAAGCAACGGCGACATGTGGAATGGTACCTGGCGACACGACCCCTGCGTGTTAAGAGGTGTGAACAACGGGTGTATCAACTGATTTATGCGGAAACCAAGTCGTTGGGCTGCAAAGCGGATGCCGCCGGATTCAGCCTCAACGACAGTAACTGCGATACGAACACCCATGAAGTTAGGCAGACTCGGCACGGTTCGTTCTAGGTGATCGCTGACTATGATCTCTCTAGCGTTTAAAGCCCAGTGAAAACGCGGTATCAGCTGGTATCGCCGGGTATCGGTTGGATCCGCTGGGCTCACCGTGTATCGTCTTTGTATCGTGAGGGCTCGAAAGTGGAGCTAGCGAAATGTCCAAGTTATCTATGATGTCATGGAATCTAGCCAATTTTTAACACTATTTCTAGGTCTCGACTTTCGAGGGTGCTGATTTGAAGTTTTGACTTGATTTGTCTTGGACTTGTCGATTTGAAGTCGTAAGTTGAACCAGACTTGGCGGAACTGGTCCGTGCACTGAATGACATCACGGCCGTGACATGTCGTGTCGACACTTCTCTTTCGACTACCACCACATCTCGACTTTCGAGGGTGCTGATTTGAAGTTTTAACTTGATTTGTCTTGGACTTGTCGATTTGAAGTCGTAAGTTGAACCAGACTTGGCGGAACTGGTCCGTGCACTGAATGACATCACGGCCGTGACATGTCGTATCGACACTTCTCTTTCGACTACCACCACATCTCTGTCGACCGCTCCCCCGCCGCCACCGCGTCCAGGTCATCCAACTAGTCCATCTCCAAGGCGTCGCGTCGCAGCGTAGGTGCAGACACCGGCACCTCCCGCAAAGGCATCGTCCGCAAGAGGGGCTTCGCCAAGTAATATTCAATCCAGACAAGGATCTGGACTCATTCCCGCTATCCTGGTCTCCGAAGGGTCCTGTACATCAAGCTAATATGCGTCGTATATGAGCCAGCAAATTCCACCTCCACTAATCTTCTCCTTACGGTCGGACTCCTTGCCGTGATTTTCTCCTACCTCAAAGACGATGCGCTCGCTTTCCTCGCCGGCATCTGGACAACTTCCCGTGCAACTTCCCGCGACTCGACACCCGACCTCTGCGTGCTCGAGGACAACGGAGGAAGATCAGCCAGGCAGAGCGGAAGCACGGGCGGCGCTGGATGTGGAAGCGGGTGCAGATGTAGGGTGCGGAAGCAGGGGAGGGGCGAGCGGGAGGCAGAGGGGGAGCGCGCAGTGGTGGGCGGGTGCAGGTGCAGGGAGCATGGCGGCGTGGGGAAAGCAGGAGCGAGCGGGAGGCGGAGGGGGAGCGCGAGCAGTGGTGGGCGGGTGCAGGTGCAGGGAACGCGGCAGCGGGGGCGGGAGCGGTGTGGAGGGGTCGTATGGCCGGCGTGTGGAAATCCGACCACACGCGGGTTTCTACTTTACCGTATTCCTATTTTTATTTTTAGTTACATAATTGTTTGTACTGTAAATACGCACGAACGGTGCCAGCAAATCATCATCCCACGTCTAACGCTCATCTGTGCGAGCCAGTGCGGGCTAGCGCCCAATTACAGTGTCTTCAACGTCGCCGATATCAAACTAGAAAACCACGCAGAACGCACTTCGGCGTTCAATTCGTCACAACACCTCGTTTCCACGCACAAACGCACTCACGACCATTTCCACGGCCTACCGTTACCCTCTTCCTTCTCAGGTTTATCAGCCTACCGACAGGTTGATCTTCCTGGGATATTCTTATTCATCTTACTCTAAATTCGACCGGCCACCAACCCTCTTCCAGAATCCGCCTCCCGGGCAGCTTGCTCTTCTTCAGCGGGCAGGAGCGCAGGGGAGCAGGAGCGTAGCGGGGCAGCAAGTATCATGCAGTATCATGTATTTTGTACAGCGCAATACCAGACAATATTTCACGATACAAATTATCTATGCAGTCCCATTTTTGCACCGTCTGGCACTATGTGGCATCGTGTAGTATCGTCCAGTATCGGAACGGTCAATTTTTGCTATTCAGATGCCCCACGATACTAGCCAATGCCTAGCCGATACCCGGCGATGCCACCCGATACCGCATTTTCACTGGGTTTAAAGTGTTTCTATGCGTGAAATAGGAGAGACGATGCAGAAACAATCGCGGATAGATCTGATATGTGGCGGAATTAAGCGAACGACGCATGGAGAGGAGCAGACGACCAATTTCCAATGTGTTCAAATGATAATCAGGCCAACAGACGAAAGGTCAATCTTGGGGCGCGTTGGTATCAGAATCGAAATGGAATATATCCGTTCAACCCAGGCAACGACTAGATCTGCCGGTTGATCGGTACACACATTGAAACAACGACATACCGGAACAAATCAAAAACATCGCAGCCATTGATTTCCAAATTCGTACCCAGGGGGGAGTGGGAACAGACGGAATGCGCGATTGATCGGTGGTTATGGATCGCTGATGAACCGACTTATTGAATGCAATTAAATCGACTCGAACCATGAAACCGACTTCATGCGAGTATCGACTAAACCACAGGAGGTAATTACCGCGTTGCTACAAGACACGCAGACACACGTGAGCACTTCGGTGCCGCGCGATGAATAGGGCAAATATCCGTTATAAGGTTAAATCATGATACAGCATGCCGAAACAACGCTGCGCGACTAAATGGACTCTTTCTACCCGAACCAAGCCGCAGGTAAGCCGCCGCCGCAAAAAAAGATGCTCTTGCATTAACTAGTGCTACAGCCAACGCGATAATCGAATGGAACGAGAAACTATGCAAACCGGATGCGCCTCTCATTAAATTGGCTATGGCCTGGCCAGCTGCCGCGTTGGATGTGAGTGATCGTAAATACAACGTCCGCCCGTGTGCTCATTGCAGACAGCGCGATTTTGTGACTATCGCCCAGATCAATAACGGGCAGACTGCGAAAGCGATGTTTCCGACCACCGGAACGCACCGGCAGGAAGCCGTATTTACAATAGTGGGCGCATTGAGGGCCAAGGATCTGCCGCCTGTGAAGGGAACAAAGTACGTTGACCACCATAAAGCCTGCCGAGATACGACCTCACATGTGTGCTCAACAAAGAATGAAAAATGACCGCCTCAAGTTCGCTAGGCAACATGCTACCTTGATCGGATGGGATGCACCGTATTTCGATAAAGCGCTCAAAAACATGCAAGAAGTCGCATATACGATGTACTCGTCATCCGCTGAAAACGCCGTCGAGCCGTGGCGGCCCGAGACAACGGACGACGGTGATGCCCTGATCAGCAGCAACATTTCGCCGTTGGCCGCAATATCCCGGAGCACACTCGAACGACTTTTCACCCGCGGACAGACCCACACGGCGTGTTAGCCCAGTATCTTGGTGATCACGTAGCTCATTGCGTCGACAACGATGTGATGTATATGGCCTTTAAAGAAGAGGAGTGAGTCGTTGAGATGAATACCGGCTATATCTAACACTTTTTAGATATGTTGAGAAGGACCCTAGCACCTTCAGAACGGGCGACATCGTGGAGATGGGTTTCGCATTCGTCGCCTGGAAGAAACCGGGAAGAAACGTCGGACCAGAGTGGAGTTGCATGCCAGTGTTGAGGACCTTAACGTTCCTTGATGGTCGATTCACCAAGGTCAGTCCCTGCGACTTGATACACTCCACGGTAACGTCGAAACATACTTGGATAGGAGGCGCATTTTGCGAGAGAAGCATACAAGGCGGAACGAAGTAGGGGTGCTCCATCGAAGGCTATCGAATCTGCCATGAACCATCTGCCGAAAAGGCGGTTCATATCAGGCACGCACAGCGACAAAGAAGAAGCCTCAGCATCTAAAAGAATGCACACGCTTACTATACGTGAAAACAACCATGGACTCTAGCGAGCAATCTGATGGCTAAATCGTATGATAGCCAACCAGCACATTTGAATTTGTATACCATTCAAGTCTCTTCATATTGTACGTAGAAGTGCCGATATTAATATATTCGTTACACCAGCGACTCACCAAAAGTTATGCGGAAAGTATAATCCCAATCAACGCTGAAACATTCAGCAAAGTCATGATCGACTGAGCAGGAGCTAGTGCGGTCCTAAGTAGTTGTTTCTGCGTAGATGCGAATCTGAGTATATAGGATGGATGGTCAAGTTCGATGAATGGGATGGCCATCAATGATCTCGGTAAATCCCGAAGTCTTACGCACAGAGGACTGTCACAGCCACAACCTTATTTTGCGCGTCTGGTTTCCCACGGATAGATACCTTTGCCCTTTGTCTACATAAACAATATATGTACAAACCCTCAGTCGGGCAAGCCCATTACCCCGCACATAACATGATTGGGTGACAATCAGGGCAAATGACAGCTAATTGTTCGTGAGAATGGGTGCAATAACCATACTGGGAACAACAGCCAACCTATATCCGGGCGGGTAACCTGAACCAAGGGACGCAGATGTCGAACTTGAATACATCAAATCGCTCAAGGAAAAAGGCAGCCAATACCCACCGATATATAAGTCTATCTGACACTCACTTCGACCTTAAAGCGAACATAATACAGACTGACCATACTGATAAGAGTTTATTCATAGGTTGTGACGCTGGAGCCCTTATATAATGAGGTGCAACATATTATCGGTTAACGTGACCAAGTACGCAAAGAGGTGACAGTACCCTATTTGCCCGAAACAAAGTTATAGTTTATCGTATGCGGTGAATATGGAGAGTGTGATCATCAAGCGTAATCAAGAGTCTAAGCGTAGATTAAATAACAGATAGACTGAAAGAATTTGAACCGTTAAAGACCAGCATTCTCATGAATATGCACATATCAGCTGCGATATTTACATCGACGCAAGTGATTCAAGTAGGAAGCGAAAGTCTAGATGGCATGTCTCTTTGCCACATCTCCTGGCTTGTAAAAGTATGACATTGTTATGCTGTGTCAAATCTCAATTCACAAACGACCCTAAGTTATCCTCCTACACTGGATAGACGACACTAGTCGCTTGGGTTTCAGCAAGACCTAGACGCTTCGGTAAGAATAACCATACCCCAAAGTCGTGCAACCACTGATCTGTTGTATACTGTAAATACAGATAGGATGTATTTCAAGCTTAATATATAGTCGGAGCCAACTGATGTGTGGAATCGGTTATCAAAATAAATATAAAACATGATGGACTGAGCAGATTCGAACCAGGCCCTCCTTGGTGAATTATATAATCACTAAATACATTAGATCGAGGTCTTAAAAAGACTTCAAAAATCTAATGAACACAGCCACTATTTTATTACCTCGCTGAAACGCACTGATAAAGTTTGGCCAACTCAAAATACTGGATCCGATTGATGAAAAGAACGATCACTTTACTAGGTAAAGTACTCGTAACTTTCTCAAGGGAAGTTGCGTAGAAATATCCAGAAGCACTGCGACAATTTTTTTTCAATCGATACGCATAAAGAATCTAAGATTTGTGAATATCGGATGACTCTTTGGCAGGTGAGGGGAAAATAAAGAATCTACCATTTTAACTCTCCACGAACAGCCTTTTCATAACACAGTCTCTGCGGAAGCCAAGAGTCTTGAAGAGATTCATCCTACGTTGGCGACATGATAGCGAATCGACGCGACGGTAGGCGTTATGTTAACATGTGACCATGTTGCATTCACGTCGAACATTATATTGCTGAATTGAATACTTCCTCTCTGCGCGAAATAAGTTCTCACAGTCTATGAGAAACCCAGTGCAGAGAGCAACATCAAAAGTCAACTTGCATCGGAACACAAACAAAAGTACAAAGCAGCAGAGTCGATCAAGGAGGATCAAGGGCAGTGCTCGTCCACAGTGTTAGGCCTTCTTCAACCACCAGTAGAGAGGGAAGTGCCAGAAGATCAGGATCGAGTCAAACTGAGGTCGACCAACCTCAACCGACTAGGCCGAGCCAAGGTGTTGGCCGACATTGGCCGAGGGCCTCTGCCAACCCCTTGGCCGAGGCCGCCCCAAAATGTTGTGGCTGACGTACCTACCAACTTCGGTGCAGAGAGCCCCAGCAGCGCCGGCGGTCATCGAGGAAACTGCATGCTGTTGAAACTGGGAACAAAAGTTCGAATCCTGCGAAGAAACAGAGAAAGAAGTTCTGTGTTTGCTTTTATTGTTCTGAGGAATGGACACTAATGTTTTTCGTAGATATCCAGGATGGGTGGAGTTTGACTCGGATGGGCAGGAAATTTGATAGAACCGAACAGCGGATGAATCGGTTTTGAACAGCGGATTAATCAGTTTGGATCATCAGGTTAATCAAATCACATTTGCTTGTTCTACTTACCAGATTAATCGGTCTTGGAAATTTGATGTTCAACAACATCGCTCTTGTTCAAATGGGTTGATTGATCACTTGATTACAGCAATTGGCAGTACCTAAGGCACAGATTGAAAAAGTTATGTTTTGGGATGTTTTGGAAGAATTCCCGATATCTCAATGGGTTCTGCACCAATTCACATGAAACCTGGATAGAAATACTCAGCTAATTCATGCCGAATTATAGAAATAAATTTGCAAAAATGATGTATATTCAGTAACATTGGTTTGATCGGCCATTTTGTCGATGAATGCAGTTTACAGGCATCTAGACACATCTAAAAGATGTCGACCTTTGTCAGGTAAAGCTCTGATACATTCTGCAAGTTGTAATAAATTCAGATTTCCAAAGACCTCAGCAGTGGATTCAAATTTCACAATATTTCCTGATTGCAGTGTATTGCTCATTGTCCTGATGTGTTTACAAGCATGATAGATTGAACTTTTGAGGATTACAACTCTATTACAAGTTTCAGGATGTATCAATGTTTTACCTGACAAAAATCCACATCATTTGGATGTGTCTAGATACTTGTAAACTGCATTCATCCACAAAATGGCCCATTACATCAATGTCGCTGAATATGCATCAGTTTTGCAAATTCTTTTCTATCACTAATTTGGCATGAATTAGCTGAGTATTTCTTCTAGCTTTCATGTGAATCGGTACAGAACTCGTTGAGATATCGGGAATTCCTCCAAAACATCCCAAAACAGAACTTTTTCAATCCGCGCCTTAGGTACTGCCAATTACTGTAATCCACTCGGCGGGACCTGACGGTTGTGGACCAGGGTTGGGAGTCTGTTGGCACACTTAACCATACTGATGAACGGAATCACTGATTAATCCTGATTATCTGTTGGGACAGAGAAAGATTAAATAAACTTTATATAGTTACTGGGAGAAAAGCTCGAGACTGGAGGTACGCGGCATTGGAAATTGACTTGATAGGTGAACTGTGAAATAAACGCACCGGCGGCACACATCGCTTGTAAAATTATGCCAACCTGACTTTGCTCAGCGAACGAACATGACGTTGTCTTCGCGCACTGCACCACGGTCGAAGTGAAGGTGGTCTTACACAGACATGTGGGATCTGAGCTGCTTCAGCTGTCAGGGGAGCCCGGGCGGAAGGCACAAGAGCTCGGGCTCACAGACTATTTACATCCGACCTTGATTGTAGCCTTATTTGCGCAGCCCTGGGGCACACTGTGGCAGCATCGTTACCTGAGCAGAAGCGGAAGAAACCAGCCATAGCAAAGATATGAGAGTCGTCAACGTTGAGGACATTGGTGAAGGACAAATTTGGGTGGAGGAAGAATGACACAGCCGGGCGAGGGTGAGGCAGTGCGGGCGCTAGGGCATCGAGTCTCATGACCGAACGGGGTTGGGGCTGTGACAAGAGACAAGAACTTGAAGAGGATACTTAGCTGCGGGATGCGTGTCAGACACGTGCTAGACGCGACTCGACGGCAACCGAATGCAACCACACAAATTCCAACTCAACGGACTCGGCCCAGCCGATGTCGCGACCGACCGTTTTCCAACCAGGTAATAATCTTCACGCGGATTAGGGAAGCGCGGCAACAATAGAGTACAATAATAATCTTGTCGCGACAGGCACGCCGGACAAACTTTCCTTGTACTCGGGAAGGATCGGCTAACATTGCATCATCCTTATGAGCCATACTTCAAGATGTCATGAATTAATATGGATGGAAACAGATAAAACTAAGGTGAACTTGGGAATCACTCTGCCGTAAAGTCCAAAAATTGATCCCACAATGCGTCGCAAGGGCGGTCCTTTGTGTTGGATTAGCAAAGTCTCCGATGCAATAAGCCTCCAGTAAAAAACGCACCAACGAGGTGCTGGCCACCGGGTCCACAAAGTTATCCGGCTTGACATTGCCATTGTACGCCAGTTTCGCAAACGTCTTGGCGGATGGCCCGGGTACGTACTTCGGCCAATTTACTGCGGGGGAGGTATCGGGGTCCTTGATGAAGTTTGCCACGGCGGTCTGGAAGGTTGCAGACCAAGTAACCTCCGCAGGCGTCGGCGTGGACCGGTCGAAAGTTCCGAACAAGGGACCGACTTGGCAGTACGTCAATGCAAAGCTGAGATAGAAAGAAAATGATCGACGCACGTTCAGAGGAATGCCATGCCCCTGCACCAGGGAATTTTTGCAGGTCCGCAAACACAGCACCTGAAATTTAATAATAAATAAATAAAGCAACGAAATTAATAGGATGTTTCGAGGATCACCGTAGGTGTAGCGGAAAACACTGCTGACCCCCGCGCCTGTCACTGCAGCGCTCCACAATTCGTCTGGGCTGCGGAAGAGCCATTAGAGTCATTAGCGACCTGAAATCACATAAGGGAGCATGCCCATGCCCACCATCTGGCCCCCACGTCTCGGAGGGCATCCGAAATCACAAGCGAATCGTTTTGCCCAGGATACAACGACCGTACCAAATCTGGGGAGATTGCAATTCTCTCCCCTTCGAGGAAAGCCGTGAGGTTCGTCAATCCAAACGCAAACGTACTTCCGTCGTTCTCCATGTTACCTATCATGATAGGAACTTTGGCTGAGGAGCCCGCACGAATGCGTTCCAGTGGGTTGGTGAACACTGTGATACTAGGTGTTACGTTCAGCATTCTGGTCGCCCCAGTTACTCACAGAGCAGTAATTCTCACTTGTCTGTTACGGGTCCGAATGACCCACTGAGAGGTCCGTTCGTGAAGTTTCGAATATTAGATGCGGGAACGCTTTTGAGGCAATTGAGCCTCGCCGGACCAGGAGTCTGGGTGCATCCGACTGTCTCAGCGAACACGTCGAAGGAGGAAAACGAGGGAATAGGGGAGGAGAAAGTGTGCCCTCCCGATAGCATTATTCCCGCGCGGAATGGAGTGTTGACGCGATCGCGCACAATGGCCAGTCCTACAGATGCGGCACCGGCCGATTGACCCTATTTAAATAAAAATGTGAGATAACAACAAAAATAATGCTCATAAGGAGCTAACCATTATGGTCACTTTCGTCGGATCACCTCCGAACTGCGCGACGTTCAACTGAACCCATTCTAGGGCCAACTCTTGGTCGAAGAAGCCGAGGTTATTTTGTGTGATGGGAAGATCCCTAGACCTAGGGAAGCCGAATATGTTGGTCCGGTAGTTTATGGTAACGACGACGATATCCTGATTGGCTGCCAGAGAAGTTCCATCATATAACGGGAGGGAGGCTGTACCGAATACAAGGCCACTGAGCGGAGCAATTATTAGTCGTTCTTTGGTTAATAAAGTTGACCAACCCGCCAAATAACCAGAACACAACCGGCTTCTTCTCCTGTGTTCTTTTAGACGGGGCCCATACGTTTCTGTTGCGCAATTAGCGCAACGGCAAACGATCAGTTTTAGAACGCACAAGAAGAGACAGTCCTCGTCTTCAGACGTGGGAGGGGGGTTGTTAAACAAGAACTGGGTAAATTCGCTGCTTGCAAATGAGAATTGTTGAACGCAAGCAGGAGCTAGGACGGTGGCATTGTGCGCGCCCGCAGAGACAAATGCGACCGGAGGCTGCCATCGAAGCTCACCAACGGGAGCTTGGCCAAAGCGCTAACGGATTTCATTTCATGGAAAGTGATTTGAAAAGCGGTGAGCTCACCACCCCTTTGAAAGACATGACTGTAATTATTTCAGGCATAACCTCGCAGGGAACAGAAGTCAAACCAACCTCCGTTCAGCTCAGTGCCATGGAGCTGCCCGGATGTCGTCGTAACGACGACGGTGGACTGTCCAGAGACCTGGAGAATCAGGAAATAGAGAAAGAAGAGAACTGACTTCATATTTGACTGTCCAGTTCGTCCAGGCGAGAGGTTTATATATCGAAAGCTGAGCCGAGCGATCACCCGAAGCCGAAGGACAAATAGAGACTGACATTTCCTGGGTCAGGCTCGGCTAGCATCCGCCGCGAACTCCGAGGTGAGTTCACCTCCCCTCGGACTATTTCTATATCGAGGTGATCGGACCTCACGAGCTCGGGTTTGCATCTTGTTGTCCGAAAAGATTCGGATAGAAGCCAGCTATTCCAAGTTGCGGGAAAGTCTACGGTGAATTCACGTTGCTGGCGTCGCGTTTGACACTCCAATTATCATTTCGTTTGGACGTGTTTGCCCTTATCCCCCCCATTTTGCTCTCTCAGAGTCTCTCTGGCCTTCGGCGGTAAATTCTACAGCTTGCTATTGTCCTTCTCATCAAATTCCTGTCTTCGGCAACACTGGTGTATGATTCAATCTCGTTATAAATTGCTGTACAGCTCTTTTGCTCTTTAAATCCAAATGTTCACACTGTTACCCACAGAAATTGAACTTCTGCTGCGCTCGAGCCAAGAAGATCTGTCAAACCTTGAGAGATTATTAACCGTTCTTTACGCAAATGGCTCCTCGGCTGTGCTATTTCCCCATATATCCATGCTCCTTTTGTTTTTCCTCTGCTCTTCGTCTCTGTTTAACCCCTTCCATCTTTGATTTTCCGGGCCCTGCCAACACTGCCCCTTCATTTCGGTCGCCAGCTGACCCATGCACAGTCCTTCCTTGACACTGTCGCAGGTCCGCACAGTTGCTACTGCCTCCGGCGCAGCCTGATTCCTGTCTTCGCCGGCTTGGCTCTTCCGCCCACCTTTCCATCCTCAAATCTGCCTCCACATCTCAAAATATCTCAAATAATTATTTCTACGTCTAATAGGGGACTTCACGGTAGGGCATATCTTCCCGTTTGTGAATATTAACCGTTCTTTAACGATATCCTACGAAACCTGTGCAAGATCTCCATATATCCTCACTGCTTCTTTCTTCCTCTCGTTTTCTACCATGATTATCCCCGTTTGTCCGACAGTAACCGTTCTTTATTGGCTCGTTCGGCTGTGCTATACCCCCATTCTTCAAGATTTTACACGTTCGGCGGTGCCCATCACGTTGCACATCTTGGTTTGTTTCTCCCTAAGGCTTAATTAACCCATTTTTTTCTTGCGCAGTGGCCCATGGTCTGCTACACGGCCAAACGGAAATCTTGTGAAATTCTAAGATCTGTTGACTTGCGATTTCGTACGAGTGGATTCTTAGCGTTTTTCTACGACCTGATCCCGGCAACGGCGATATCAACTCGCAGCGTTAAGCGTTGTTAACCGGTGTCTCTCATGAGCACAAAGGTCCGTGCGCGCTCCACGTAAGACCACGTGCATGTTGGTCTGTCAAGCGCTCTTTGCTTTTCGCTTCCATCCCACCCACCTTTTCCCCCCTCCAATTCACAATTCCAAGCCTTTTCATCTCGTTTACGCAATTTGGTGTCAAACATGAAGGCCTGGTCAATCCCTTATAGGCTCAACAGACTCAAGGCCGACCTCAAGGCTCAAAGAGTACGAAAGGCATCTTCAAGACGATGTCTGCGCCGAACTCCAATAAATATCAAGATTTCTTCATTGTCAAATTTTCAAAGTCCATTGTCAAGAACCCGGGTCCAACAGACGCAAGACGAAGTAAATGCGTCAAGCTTCATCTCTGCCGGTGAAATCAAGTTTCAAGTTTCTGAGGTCCTTACTCTGGTCTGGTTGCTATGCGTCGTGTGCCGCATCCATGTTTGCGCATCCACACCAGATCACGATCGGATTTTACTTATTTTAACGGTCCATGTAATGAATTATACACATCGAGATACTATATTCTCTTCTCCCTTCTGGCTGTGTGAGCATATTATATGTCGATTACGAGCGGAAGGGGTGCACAGCTTTTGCAGGCAGCGTCAGCCATATATTCCGAACGGGCACATCAGTCGTAAGAAATTCTTACGATCTGTCTGCCTTAAGATTGCTTAAGTGGTCGGATTTTGATGCTGCACTAAGATTTTGTCAACGAATCATTACGACTCAGAATTGTAATTCAAAACTAAGCCATCAATGCGGCCGTGTACGCCGCAGTTGCGAGGCTGTGATTGGACTGCGCCGTCAAATCCTTTGGCATCTGAGCCACCCAAATTGGGCTCCGTTGGTTTGTGAGACAGCTGTGATTTTCAAATCTAAGCCCGACCCACACTTTAGGAGAACAATTTGCATCAATCCTCCTTCTTTCTTCCCCCCATTATCACCCCCTCCCGGCCATACCTTACTGCCGCCTCGCTCACGGCGAAAGAACTGACTCATCCCTTCTGGCAGCTTTCCTCCCTTCAAGATTCCGATCATGAGTCAACTCCATAAACATCGGGCTGGCAAAAGTCATCAAACATCGGCTTTTCTCTGGGAGACTAGACGTTATTCTCAACTTCGCGGACCAGCCGCACCGAACTCGGGGGGAGGCCGATGCTTCGCACGGCGGGACTCGTACTTTACTCCTTTTTATTTTATTTTATTGGTAGCGATGTACTGCTTATTTAAAATACAGTAAGACTTTAGGCACTGTACTCTTTCAACAAGCACAACGGGTATCCCGCTAGTGATTGAGTCAGGCCGAACACCGGTCGCATCTGAAAGTAAGATCAATGAACACCCAGTGCACTCCAGAATATGATGGGTCGAAACAGACTATAGATGGTTGTGGAAAGGCATTACGACTCCCCGAGTTAGACTCACTGTATCCGATATCTACAGTCCCCTAAGAAGCACCCAACACCGTTGCATTCTACATACATTCGGGACGAACAGTCTAGCACTAGGGGAGACTAAGCTAAAGGGGCTGTCCGATACTTGGAAGTTTGATCGCACATGTGGACTCATCCAGCGCCGAAGTTTCATAGCTGCGCATTCGAAATCCAGTAAGGTGATATTGGGACAGCTCTACGCGCGACGCCATGGTGAGGTAGTACGCCCCTAATAGCGGCCTTTTATACCCGTTAACAATGCAAATCAGATCAGTTCCTCCCCAGTGACAGGTCGCATTTACAGATCACAAGATGCGCCGCCGCTTCGCTCCGGCCCCTCGTACGAGGAGGCAAAAATCGAAAAGAACTGGATCAGGGTGTATACTAAGAACATATTTAATGGCGTAGAAAGTAAAATGTTGCCGCCGTACAAATTTAGCCTGAGAAGCAGAAAGAATTGTCGGTTAACAGACAGGTCTAGGCTGCAGTTGTCGATCAGTGGCCTACAACTATAAAACCGGTGAAACACTGACTATGGGGCTGGTGGTGAAATAACCACAAACCAAACTTTGTAAATGAATATGTGGTTTGATAATGCAACTACAACAACTCAAACACTATAGTCCTCGTGCAAGTTCGGGGTTTCAATCCAGTATAGATTGTGGCAATTTGAACTTTAATTCTCTTTTGAGAAGCAAGACTTTAAAGATCTAGCTATATTCACCCCTTACTTGGGTACCCAAGTAAGATCATTCCCCATTCGGCTGCTCCGGAAATGCCTTACCGCTGGGGGCTCAACCTCAGTGCTCACTGTCAAGGCACCCTGTCATTGACGACATCAAGACCACTAGCACCGCTCATAGTGTCGGTGAGCTCGCTGTTGTCAACGATGCCAAGACTTTTTTCACTACCTACCATTAATAGCATACAAAATCACTATTACTATCTGTGGTCCTCGCTGTTGTCCACCATGCTTAATAATTCAACATCCGTGCTCGCTGTTGTTGACGATGCCAAGAGTATTAGCGGTAAATTATTTTGGTGAGGTGCCAATACTACTTGTACCATCTATAGCACCAATGGAGGGTTCATTGCTGTGGCCGATCTTTATAAATCGCTCAACATGTCTGCTCGGGGTTGTCGACGATGCCCAGACCATCAGTACCTGCCTAAGCGAGTGGCTATGCTCAGATTTTGTGACTGATGGGACTGATGGACCTTGGTCACACATACATATTGCGTGCTCGCTGTTGTCAACGATGTCAGGACCACCAGTACTACCGACAGTATTGGTGAGCCCCCCCGTTGTCAACAATGCCGAGAGGAATTCAACTATATAGCATCAATAAAATATGGAAACTGCTATTACTATCTGTTCGGTCCTCGCTGTTGTCCACCATGCTTGATAATTCTACATCCGTCCAACATTTGTGCTCGCTGTTGCCAACAATGCCAAGACTATTAGTGGGAGATTTTTTTTTCATGGGGTGGCGACACTACTTGTACGATCTGTAGCACCAGTGGCAGGCTCCATCGCTGTGGCCGATTCTCATTGCTCAACACACCTCTGCTCACTGTTGGTGATGGTGCCCAGACCATCAGTACCTGCCTATATATCTTGGAGTGGAATCAGAGCTCAGGCTCCCGGTGTGGCTGTGCGCTAGCGTCTTCTGAACCAGGGGCTGTGCTTTGTGTCCTCTAACATCACAACATCATGTCCAGCCTTTAGGATTTTTTCACCATTTATTTGTGGACTTTTTTCATCTCAGAAGGGTTCAAAGCACAGCCACTGGTTCGGATGATGCTAGAGCATAGCCATAGCCGGGAGCCTGAGCTCTGATTCCACTCCACTCCAAGATAGGAGAGCGTCAGAGCGTTATACACCATAACACCGGCTGTGTCCATGCTTGATATTGTGTATACGTCGCTGCAGTTTCATTATGGTTTGTACGAGGACGGCGTGCTGCCTCAATTGCGCACTCTTGTGCGCCACGATATCTGGTTCGAGATGCTGTATAACTTGGGTAGACGGCGACAGGGCTTACAATGCCTGGTGCTGTACCGCCCGCAGCAGCCCGTCATTTGGGAGTCTGGAATGACGGGAGAGGAAATGGCGGAGATGCTGAAACTGGTGGACAGCGTGGAATATGTGGATGAGAGAAAAGAATGGTACATGTAATCGATATTCGTTGCAAGTAATAATTGGATCGTGATTGCAAACAGAGCGAAGCACGCGGGTGACATGGGTGTCTTAGTTTTAAACAGTGACAGATAGTGAAAAGGATCGGTATTCCGGAGTTAAAATGGGATTGATATTTTCTAGTGATTGTAACTGGTTTGAATGTGTTCAGACGTGGATCGGAGACCCTATCACGCTCCAGTGAATTTACAAAAGCCCCTGGAAAGACCTATATGAGGTGCGGGTGCAAGCATGAAAGGTATGCCTAAATGAACGACGCCCGAGAGATTCTAGCCGGTGACACCATGAATAACAGGTGCGGATGCTACAGTATACGTCTTGCCAATCTGAACCGCTGGCATGTAGAGTTGTGACAGACGACTACGGACTGCAGAGGCGTTATGTGACTGAATGATGGCCACAAATGCCTTTACCAAATGAGAAAGAACTGACGTGAGTGATTATGGTGAAACCGACGCTTACGCTAAACAGTGGGTACAGGCCGTGGTCGGAGACGCCCATGGAACTAGTCACAGAAATATTGTTGTGCGGATGCGGAGATTACTTCGACGCCGATAACCCCTTTTCAAATGACATTGCACAAAACCCAATTCATCCGACGCCGCAGCTCGTTCAGACGAGTATCGACGTCGTGGTGTCTAATTATCGATCGTACCGCAGCATTCTGGACGTCGCACGAACTTACTCCAACTCAAAGACGTTCAACGCTCCAATAAATCTCCGGAAAATTGACTGGATTCGCGTTGCATATACGCCTGGTACTACGCGGTCCATCTACACGCATGCCCGATCCGGATAGTGACGAAATCGGGCTTCCCGCCGTAATGTGTCTATTGCAGTCCATATCGGAGCGATGTGTGACCCTTGGTATATACGTCGAAGGTCACGCAGCATTCGCAATAGTCGCAGACAATCTAGCCTCCTACAGTTTCTCTCGCCTAACCCAAATGGCGTTGATCAATATCGAACCGGGATGGGATAGGATGCGCGCCGCCCAGACGTTGGATCCGACGCCGGATTTTATCAGGATCGGTGACCCTGCGATGCGCCATCTCCGACTGGTCGGGTTTGGTTTGTCGATGCGATGCAACAGGAACTTTCGACATATCACCATTCTCGTCCTCGGCAACTTAGATAAGACAACGGCTCCGACTATGGCCGACCTTTATGGAGTGTTATTCGAGGCAACTTGGCTGGAGGCCCTGTCGGTTGGGAAATTAGATAGAACGGGTGAGAGTTTAAACGGGGAGCCGAATTATGACTTACCCTCAACAGATCCACTGGATGAGAGGAAGCCTCTCATTCTAAGACGGTTGAACAAACTGCATTTTTTCGCAGGGGGTAATAAAGTGTTCGATCAGCTGCTCAGCCTGCTACAGGCGCCGACTTTGGACATGCTAGACGTCCGACTCATGGACGAACGAGACTGGAGCTCACTGCTCGGATGTGCGGATCTTGTGTGCCCGGTTAAGGCCCTGCGAATTTACGGTGTGTGCAAGAGCGAGCTGGATTTATTCGCCTTGTCTATCCTCATGCCTGAAGTCACGGTGCTCGACGTGACCACGGCAGACAGAGCGCTGGCCCGATGTGCGGCAATGGCAGGATTCAGATGGACAAAAGTCAGGGCGTTGCGACTACGAAACCCGAGGACGGAATCGATCAGGGGTATACTTGCCGCCGTCGCCGTCGGCAACTTGCGCATCCACTATCCTTTTCCTGCGAAGATGCTGAGTCGAGCAGAAACGGAATGGATATCAACTAAAGTCGAGACTGTCGTTCTTACGGTTGAATGGGCACAAGCGTGGTACGCAACGACACGTTAGCTATTTTTATCGAGATGTATTAGAACTTCTTTCAATAGTATGTAAGCCAGAATATGGGGTAAAGCATGGGTGCGGTGTAACCTAATGCACTGACGCGAGTGTAACCGCAAGTAAAAACTGCGATCACGTTGTTCAAGTGAGAAGCTGTGAGTGTGCGAAAAAAAACAGAAATTTCATTCGCGTTTAAAGGTACAGACAATGTTGTGAAGCTTGTGATTTACTACGATGTGAAGTGAACTGGTGCGCGTTCGCTTATGCACATTTTGTCGAAAGGTGATCAGCAATATACTGTCGCGCCTGCGGTACAGGGACCTTCAGTGAGACAAACAAGAAGGGGACAAACATCATTTTGTATGCGCTCGCCGGCTGTTCAGAAACGGTCACCGCAGACGCGGAGTGCCAGAGCCATGTCTTTAATTTGACTGTATGAACAGAGTTTAATAGATATTGAAAAGTTCGTCAACGCAGACATACATAGTTTCGCGATGCGCATGAGCGGCCGCGCACTTGGTGTCCTCGAAAACGGACACCAGATACTGTGACATTTGTTGAGGTTTGTGCATTGCTTAACTCGAAAATACCGCACATCTTCCGCGCCCACTAGAAGCGCATCGAGTGCTGCCGACTGGAGCGTATGTTGGGCTGCGGAGGAACCTGTTCAGTACATGTATCGCAGGCTGACGTGGTTACGCACTTGGTGATTGTCCGCAATCTCTTTAACCAAACGCTGAAACAACGTCTTCGGTAGCAGCGTGCCGTTCGTCTGCTGATACTGGTGGATTTCGCGCATGACATAGGTACATGAACGGACGCGACGCGGTTTAGGTGGCAATTCCACGCACGGAGACGGAGTCATACACGGGAAGCGTATCGCGGGCTGCTTTCCTGTTTGAAATATGAAATCAATGCCGAGAGGCCACAGTATGCGGTAAGACTCCACTGGCCTCCGGTGGTTTTACGAGCTGTTTGCTTCGGACCAAGATTGAGTGGGCGGTTGATAGCCAGGCAGTGGAAACGCACCTTGCTTCGCGCCATGTTGAAAACGGAGGAGGAGTGTCGTGGTGGTGGAAAGAGAAGAGATGTCGTGCGACTGCGGAAACCGCATCCCATTAAAAGTTTAAAAGCTGAAACTATTTGCGTCCTGGGAAACCTTAATTGGTCGATAACCTTATCATTCAGCGGCGCATGCCGAAATGCCGAATGAAAATATCCGACGATCCGATCACAATCTTGAACAGTGTCAGTTCGAATTTGACAAACTCTGCATGACTCGAGAGAGCTTCGCGGTGCGCCTTGGTGGCATAACTTGAGCGTGTCCCAACCATCGTGCATCTGCGTTTATCCACAAATTTTAATTCACAATTATAGACATTTGTTGTCATCAAGAGCAATGCATGTACGGTTGTAAAGCGTAAGTTGTGGCTGTGACGATCCTCCGTACGTACGACATCGGAAACACCCGGTATGCGCCATCATCGAATGTGTAACTACACCTTCGCAATGCAAGTGTCGATCCCGACAACATAATGAGGGTCAGGCATCTTGAATTGCGTCAAGACGGGGTGACATTGATACATTCGAAAAAACAGAAGTGCGAGGCGTTCAGAACACTCGCGGGACGTCGAGCCATAGAAATTATTTTGAAAGGAACGGAGCAATGTTATCTTCAACGCATGCGTCCCGACGTTCTATTGGATAAACTCGAAGTGTCGGGCCATCTGGTAATAGAGAGTTTGCGCAATAGCCATATGAGCCATCAGATGGCTTTTGTGCAGTGCGCACCGTATGGCTAATGGCTTATATGGCTGGGGATATACTACCCTGATTCTCCTCGGAAGTGTTCGTCATTGTTACAAGTGTCAAGTTCTCTCTCAAAAACAGATTGCCTAACCATCACACTCATCTACTACAGTGAATATCATCAGGATATTGAAATTTCCAGCGAGAATTGGAATTTGGGGCTCTCCAACCGCGAATGTTGCAACGACAGTGTTATGCACTGTATACAACCAGAATACATACAAAGTAAGCTCAATAAGTGAACTGGTTCAAAAGTCATGCCGTCTGAAAGCCATATGGTGCGCACAGCAAAAAAGCCATCAGATGGCTCATATGGCTGTTGCGCAAACAGGCTAATATCCATATATCATGCAAGGCAATAGAAAGCTGTTTGCAGTGCGGATATCCGGAGGTCTTGGTAGTGTCCAGGTTTATATAATGTGTTATAATACAGAGCACCTGCCCCGGATTTGTGCCGTACATACTGCACATGCCGTACAACGAAATATGATACAAGCCAACTGGCCGAACTTCTTATACAATATATGTAGCAATCGATGTATGACCCCGTAAAGCGACCCAACGGTAAAACTGGGCCTCCAGCCCCATTTCCCCTCCTACTGCCATATAATCCACCCACTCCATGTGCCGCTTTTGGCAGGAGCATACGGTGCGCGGCCTGCACGAGGAACGCGTCTCGTCTTGCTCCAAATGTTCTGCAGGCGGGTGAGCCGGATAAAAACCTAAAATGCACAATGTACGCACCCGTCAGCTTGCGCTCCGGTGTGGTGTAATAGGCCTTCCATTCGTGCCTGTACATCTGCTGGCACGCCCGGTACCCGCACAAGCGCTGTCCGAAATCTTTACATTCCCCGAGTTTGATTTCGCGCCTTGCGAGTAAAGTCGCATAGTCGATGAAACCCAGTTCGTAGGCGGCAACGTCGGCGACGAGGTCGCGTGTGACGATGTAGTTAAGGCCCGGCCCGTCGCTGGGATAAGGATCGGGGCTGGGGCGCGGAGTCGAACCGATAAGCGGGTGAAATATATAAGAAAAATCTTACATTGCAGCAACGGCAACCGGGTTAGAAGATGACGTTGTAACAATGTTCTTGAGCCGTCGTGACTGAGGGAACCCCGCCATTCCGAGGGTGATGGCAAATCGGTCGGGAGACCGTGCCGAGCGGCAAAACCCTCGTCAATCTGAGACCATTTCCGGTAAATTAATGCCCCCGGAATGACCGATTTTTCCCTTTGACAAACCCCCAGTCTTTCCCCGTTTGTAGGAAGTGTGTGAGTATTTTAAAAGCTCTTTATGCCACAGATGGCGTCCCCCCACATACGGCACAATAGAAACAAGACATGCCTTCGCTTCGCTCCGGCGAAGGCGACAATGTGGAAAACTCGGATGGACCCAAGGTACTTATTTCGGCTACCTCGCTCGTCATTCTACCAACAAAATTTACGGTAATTATTACGTGTCTATAGAGTACTACCCTTTGTGCAACGGTTGCGGTGCGATGATACGATTTTGGCACCCAGTTTCACCAACGACTCTATCTAAACAGCATGTATGACGTACGCACCAATCAGCCTTTAGTAATGGACCTGTGTAAGTGGGAAGAGGGAAGAGGTACGCGCCGGCCCGTTTTGAGGCTCCGGGCAAGTGAAAATGCTTTGAAACACCGAAAATTCCGAGTGGGTCGATGCTGGGGCTGGAATCGCGTGAGCAATGAAGTACACTGTGTAGAGAGAGGCACAGACCATGCTCCCAATTGTTGAACGCAGAATTGGAGGCAGGTCCGTGAATGCGAGTCGTCTTGAAGCGGGGCTCTATAAGTAAACGCAAAAAAAAGGTCTGTACCAAATCTAGCACTCACAATAACTCCGGTAAAATCATAACTCTGCGGATGAAATGAGCCTCCGAGTACACCAGTTGTGTCGGCGACACTATATATAACATAGCGCACCCTTGACGTCGTTTGTAGCATGGCGAGAAAGACTGATGGGATGTCCAGAGTTAATCACGCAGGCGGGACGAAAAAGAAGACGGATAAAGAGAGGGATTGAATGACGTACAGAAGAGAAACACAGGTTCACCATCCCGCCATTTGCTGGCTCTGTTACCACCTAAAGCCTCCTCCGAATTAGGATCCATGGCTTTGCAGAAGAGTTTAGAAATTGAGTGTATTGTTGATGAGCGACTCACGTACTTGAACACAAATGCTATCGGTCCGCCTTTGCAATTTAAACCTGCTTAAAAGATCGAAGATCGTCAGCGAGACTTCAATTTCCAGGTCATCCCAAAAAATGGAACCATGAATAGGATAGGCAAGGCCACGACAAAAGCAAGCGATAAGCGACCTGTTTGGTTATCAACATTGATCTTGCGAGTTATTGAAGATGTTTGGAATTGGGGCCCCAATGGGGGCTGGTCAAAAATGGTTTGAGCCTTCAAGCGGATCTGAGTGTCTAGAGATTTGCAGTTTTTGCTCCGTTTTGATGCTCTTGGGATCTTGCGCATTTGATGTAGAAGACTGTTGAAGGGGCAATAATGATGTATACTTGATTCTGGTAGCGATTTGTATGAGATATGCAAGTACGAGTATGGCAACGGGAATGTGTCATGGGAAGAAAGTGAACCGAATTGGGCGAGGTCAGAGCCAAGGCTGTTCCGATTTAAGGTGAAGGTCTGCGGCACGCATTCGTCATCTCGAGCCGGTGTGAATTTGATAGCTCGCAGTTGCAACGCCAACTGTGGCCTGATGGGAAACCACAGCAGTATGGCCAAATGGGGAATTTGGTGGGGAAGACGACACACAAAAGCTGTGGAAATTAAAGCCTCAGAGCAGAGACAGCGAAATGGGGAAGGCTTGAAAGGGATACGTACAAACACATCCAAATGAAAGCCATAGAGAATTTTGATAGAACGGATAATATCACGCATAAGGTCAGCCGAGGCATTCCAATCAAATGCTGTGGGAATAGACCTAGTAGGCAAATAGGGTGGGAGGGCACGACCCGCAGAGAGAGAACACAATGAAGAAACAGCTACATGGGGCAATTGCACAGAAAGAGCACAGCCGAATGAGCAAAACGGCTTTCATGCGAATTTGATGCGCAGTCCGTAGCTGATGATCAAGACCGGCCACTGTGAGACGAAGCCGTCGCAGCCTGTGACGGGCAGCCGCAGCTCCACCTGACGTCGTGGAGGAGACAAGGAAGATCGATAATGTAGGACTATCAGCATCCCATCAGAGCCTGTGGCATGCAGCTGACTGTTGCTCTCTCTACCTGACGTCGCTCGGTGTTATATCTGGGTCGAGGGGAAAGAAAGAGGAGAAGAGGTACGGGGGAGATTCTGGAGGAAGGTTGTCCAACACCGGATAGAACTAAACATAGTCAACGCAGGAGGGATGTCAACTGGTGCCTGGGACACCAGATCCGGCATTGCGGAGATCACAGACACAACAGTGCTGAGGCGCATTAACTGCCATGCCGGTTTGTAGGACAGAGGAGATGACAACAGAAGGTGACCGAGAGATGCCTCGCTCGTAAAGGTAATTCTCAAACGATCTCCGGAGACACCGGAGGTCCGGAACCGGAGGCGGGGCTGGGCGGTTAACCACAGGAGACCGGGTCGGAGATGCAGACATTGAGCAGACCCCTCATCTCTGTGCGGAGGTTGAGACTGGAGTCAGGTCTGGAGCTGCCGGAATCGGGGAGTAAAGCGCAGGAGGAGCGCTAAAACGGAGACATGGTAAACATTGCGTAAAAACACATGTGGATCCGGAGGACAGAGTTGAAGTCCTGCAAACTGCGGAGCACAGCTCCGAGGGACCGAAAGTCCGGAGTTGGCGGAGCGGAAAGGAACGAGGTGCGGAGTTGGACCAAGGGCGGGACGGGATATATCACTTGACCAGGGCTCGTCGCGGCTGGACAGACGGCCATTCCCGGCCTGCAGGCCGTGGAAGCCAGCACAACCACATGCTTTGTACATTGAAACAGGGTCGTGTACGGGAAGCAGTTTGGAATACACTTTTGTCTACCCTACTGTTGACCTAATTTTGCTTTCCCTGGTATGTGTCTGAGCATAACCCTGGAGTCAGATCAACAAACAAGTGATGAACTGAAGGGTTGTTTCGACTCACGTGGGCTCCACGATGAGCCTCAGAGCATTGGAGTTGAGTTTGTCTGCCTGGGCATGTGGACAAAACGAGCATGGGCACGACATCTACCCACACCGTGCACCTGTCTTTTTGGTGTGACACGACGCATGACGGTCTGCAGAGCGAAACCAATCGGAAATGAGCTGTACTGAAGCACGACGTCCACTCAAATTCCCTCGCCAGCAAATAAGTTGATGGTGTGGGGGTGCTGCCAGAAAGCAGATGGAATTGTGGCATTGCAAGGGGAAGCAGCACGACAAGACAAACGTGCAGGGCTTTTATAGATGCCCAGACAGCGTGGGAAGAGATAAGAAATGCGATAATGTGGGGAAATCTGTCTCCGAGACGAGGCAAGTGCCGTCTGTGCCGTTGGCCTGCCCGTGCGGTTGTCGGTCTGTCGCGCCTGTCGCGCCTGACACACACAGTCACGCCACGACGGCTGCATCACCAACCATGGTGGCCATTCAGTGGAATTCTGCAGGGCAAGACACACCAAGATTCGCGGTCCGCCACGAGGTCGGGGCAGTTTTGGTCCTGTTTGGTCCATGAAACTGGCCCGCCAACGGCGCCACCCCGTCCACTCTGACATTAGCTGCCAAAATCCGGTGAAAGTCGCCTGACACTCAGCTTTCGCCTGATCGGTCTGCCAAAATTGGAGCGACTTTTGGTCGGTTTTGGTCCCGTCTGGTTGACAAAAGCAAGGGGCCAACTGCGCCGGGCGGCCGCATGCGGGAAATTCGCTTTCCACCGCCCCCCCTCCCCCCCCCCAATGGAATGCTAATAGGGATATGCAGTGAAAGTTGCGGTCCAAGTCGACGAAGGAGCGCGTGGGCGGGCCTGCACAGTGCTCGGGACGATTTATGAGACCGGCGAGGACGACATGGAAGGTGGAGGCAAGCGGCATCTGGGGCCCTGTAGAAGTCGGGCCCTCCCGCAAGAAAATCACTGTTCCTGAACTTTTCTGAGGTGAGGGGCAGAGGCAGGGGCTCATTGGCAGTCCATGCATGCCAGGGACTCAAGGTTTCAACCCGCGTTTTTCGATAAAAAGTCCCAGCGATCCCCCAACCCTCTCGTTCCTAACCGCTAACCCGAGCCACCCAAGACCTTCAGTCCCTGCTAGACACATGCCGACCTGACACCGGGCCCTGCCGCAATGAAATCGCTCTCCCCGGACTTTTCTGCGGTGCTGAGCGGTGGGGACCTTTGGCAGCCCATGCATGCCAGGGACTCGAGGTTTCAACAGGGGGTTTTTCGAGGAAAAGTCGGTGTCGGGGGCCCATTGGCAGTCCATGCGAGAAGTCGGGCCCTCCCGCAAAAAAAAATCACTGTACCCAAGGTGCTGAGCGGATGCAGGGGACCTTTGGCAGTCCATGTATGCCAGGGACTCGAGATTTCAACCCGAGTTTTTCAAGAAAAGGTCGGCGGTGTCGGCAGTCAAGTTGGGCCCTCCTTCGTGCCCTCCTGCAAAAAATCAGTGTACCCGAACTTTTCTGAGGTGCTGAGCGGACGCAGGGGACCTTTGACGGTCCATGCATGCCAGGGACTCGAGATTTCAACCCGGGTTTTTCGAGAAAAGGTCGGCGGTGTGGGGCCCTCCTGGAAAAGAATCGCTGCAAGAAAATCATGCCCTCCTGCAAAAAATTCAGTGTACCCGAAATTTTCTGAGGTGCTGAGCAGACAAAGGGGACCTTTGACAGTCCATGCATACCAGGGACTCGAGATTTCAACCCGTGTTTTTCGAGAAAAGCTCGCTGCAAAAGATTCGCTCCGAAAGTCGGTGAAAGTTACCGGAAGTGAGTTTTCACTTGATTGGTCTGCCAAAGAAACAGCGAGTTTGGGGCGGTTTTGGTCGTGTTTGGTCCATGAAACCGACCGGCCAACTCCACTGCTGCGTCGGGCTGGGGACTCGCTCCGAAAGTCGGTGAAAGTCGCTAGAAGCGAGTTTTCACCCGGTCGGTCTGAAAAAAAAGGTACTGTGGGGTGGTTCCAGTTCAAACCAAAAGGTTGCCAGCCTTAGGTTCGGTTCAAACCATGGTTCAAACCTACCTATAGGGTTCTGAGTGAAGAATGGTTTAAACCTGTGGTTTGAACCAGTTTGAACCATCAATATTGGTTCAAACCGTTGATGGTTCAAACCATCAATACCGGTTCAAACCATTGATGGTTCAAACCGGTTCAAACCGTTGATGGTTCAAACCATTGATGGTTCAAACCATTGATGGTTCAAACCGGTTCAAACCATCAATAAGTGCTGGTCCAAACCAGTGTGGTTGGAACCAATTCAAAACTGGAAATAGTTTGAACTGAAAGAAAACTTTACCAACTGACCATGCATAGTGCACTTTTGTCTTGTAAGAATATATTGAAACATCCTATTGAATTTATCCATTACATTCAGTTGTGAATGAGCCACATGCTTTGGGTAATGGTGGGAAGGCTGAGGGCTGGATTTGGAAAAATGGCTATTACATGAGCTTATCTGCTGCCAAGGAAGCTGAATATGTTTCAGATTGTGAGTCAAGCCATTGAATGAGTTCTCCTGAAACTTATAATAATGTATGGCAGACAGGGCACAACTGCACCGTGCTTATACAGATATGGAACAATGGCAAGAGGTTGAAATTCTCGGAAAAGGATTCCACCATCCAGTTCAAGAATTTCACAAGATGGAGATTGTCTGAACTGCTCTTGCAAATAATCATAAAAATGATCCTGGGAAGCAGGCTTATGCATTGAAGATAGCCCACAGAAATTAAGAGATGCAGGAAGACACACGGAAGAATTCCATAAAGTGTGTGCTAGAAGTGGATTTAGTCTTGCTGAAATACATCCAATCTAAGCGACCTGATCCGAAAATTGGCTGGGAAGCTATCATAGCAGAGGACAACTGAATGTAATGAACAGCTTCAATAGAATATTTCAATATATTCTTACAAGACAAAAGTGCACTATGCATGGTCAGTTGGTAAGGTTTTCTTTCAGTTCAAACTATTTCCGGTTTTGAGTTGACTCCAACCACACTGGTTTGAACCAGCACTCATTGATGGTTTGAACCGGTTTGAACCATCGGTGGTTTGAACCAGTGTTGATGGTTTGAACCAGTTTGAACCATCAGTGGTTTGAAACAGTGTTGATGGTTTGAACCAGTTTGAACCATTGGTGGTTTGAACCAGTGTTGATGGTTTGAACCGGTTTGAGCCATCAATGGTTTGAACCGGTTTGAACCATCAACGGTTTGAACCAGTATTGATGGTTTGAACTGGTTTTAGCCATCAATGGTTTGAACCATCAATGGTTCAAACCTGTGGTTTGAACCATTCTTCACTTCAGAACCCTATAGGTAGGTTTGAACCATGGTTTGAACCGAACCTAAGGTTGGCAACCTTTTGGTTTGAACTTGAACCGCCCTGTTGCTGAAAAAAGGAGCGACATTGGGTCGGTTTTGGTCGTGTTTGGTCCATGAAACTGACCGGCCAACTGCGCTGCACCGTCGATCCGCGGATTCGCTCCGAAACCCGGTGAAAGTCGCTGGAAGTGAGTTTTCACCCGATCGGTCTGAGAAAAAAGGAGCGACTTTGGGTCGGTTTTGGTCGCGTTTAGTCCATGAAATCGCCTTGCGAGCTGCGCTGCACCGTCGATCCGCCAATTCGCTCCGAAACCCGGTGAAAGTCGCTGGAAGTGGGTTTTCACCCAGTCGGTCTGAGAAAGAAGGAGCGATGTTGGGTCGGTTTTGGTCGCATTTGGTCCATGAAATCGCCCTGCGAGCTGCGCTGCACCGTCGATCCGCCGATTCGCTCCGAAACCCGGTGAAAGTCGCTGGAAGTGGGTTTTCACCCGGTCGGTCTGAGAAAGAAGGAGCGATGTTGGGTCGGTTTTCGTCGTGTTTGGTCCATGAAACCGACCGCCCACTGCGCTGCACCGTCACGCTGCAGATTCGCTCCCAAAACCCGGTGAAAGTCGCTGGAAGCGAGTTTTCACCCAATCGGTCTGAGAAAAAAGGAGCAACCTTGGGTCGGTTTTGGTCGCGTTTGGTCCATTAAACCGCCCCGCCAACTGCGCTGCACCGGCCGGCCAGCCGTTCGCTGCCAAATCCGGTGAAAGTCACTCGAACCCCGGTTTTCACCCGATCGATCTGCGGAAATTGGAGCGACATTTGGTCGGTTTTGGTCGCATCTGGTCCACAGAACCGAGGGGCCAGCTGCGCACGGTGGCCACCAACGGGAAATTCGCTTTCCAATGCCCCCCCCCCAATGGAACGCTCATAGAGATAGGTATTCCGATTTTTTTTCATCCAGTCTTTTATCCAGGCTTGATTTTTCCTTCATTCAGATAGCGGACTCACTGCCGTCCAAGACTAACCCGAAATCAGGCAAAACTCGGAGCCAGGAGAATGACAAGAATCAGGCATCAGAGAAGGGCAAAGAAAAAAAAGCGGACGGCCGAGGTACGCCACTTTTTAGTCCAGTATTTTGGATCTATATTGTGTTCAGAAGTCGGAGCAATCTGGCGAGGAACCCGACGCTGCACCCGACGCTGCACCCAATTTTGCACCCAAAAAGAACAAGGGGACACGAAAGAAGACCGCACGTTGATCTCTCGTCGAGCTTGGTCAAACACTGATATTATTTTCGCAGAGTGCGATCTGGGATTTCTTCGAATTCGTCGAAGTAAAAGATGACAAAAAGTGGTACCGATGCAACGTTGGGAAACAAACTTTGGCCTCGCTGACTTGAGCTTCCGGAGCACGGGGAAACTTTACACGTGAGTGCAGTCAGTGGGATCCGTGCGTTGAAGGCTGAACTACCTCGTGCAGCACGATACAAAAACTGCAGCGGCTCGTGAACCATCTGAAGGGGATAGAGAATTATTACCCTATGTTTCTGGTTTGGAACGCGGCAGACAGCCCGGAGCCAACATTGGAGGAGCTCAAAATCGCAAAAGGTACTGTGCCGATGACTCCGTAGGTGTTGAAACGGTTCAAGGAAAGCGTTTCGAGCATTGAGGAGAACATAATCCGGTCTTTCGAGAAACAAGCCGCTGAGAAACTTGTAAGTTCTTTCTCACGGTTTCGCGATATCTATTGAAGACATTCCGGGCCGCAGTGGGATCAGAGTCGTTTCGAGGAGCTTCTTGCTCGCTGGATTGCGGCAAGCGACCAGCCCTTCACGATCGTAGCAGAACCCGAGTTCAAAGAGCTTTTGAACTATGTCCATCATCACCCCACTCATATCCTCCGTATTCCGCAACGATTAGCGAGAGGATTATGAGCATGGGACGCGATGTTGAGAAAAAGCTAAAAGAATTGTTTGCCGTTTGTTTTCTCTTTCCGGTTGCCGTGATTTTGTTGGTTCAACTGTACCCACAGGCAAATAATTCTCGTTTCTCAATCTCTCTAGATGCGTGGACATCCATTAACGGTTATGCCGTCTTGGCAATCGTCCTCCACTGGATTGTCAACAACGGCAAGCAGCGGAAGTTGTATTGATTAAATATATCCCAGGGTCGAAGCGGACACGGTCTGTGACTCTATCTCAGAGGAATGTCTCATCGATTTTGCTGAGCTGCCAGGCGACCACTCGGGGGAAAGCATGGCCGACGTCGCTTGGAAAACACTTGAGAATTACGGTTTGACAGACAAGGTACGGTTCTAACCCGGAAGATTCAGCTTTCATTCATCCTTTGAACCTGAAGATCATTGCGTTCGTTATGGACAACGCAACCAATAACGACATCATGGTTGAAGCCATTCAGGCCAAGTGCCTCGCAGCTGGGATCAGATTTGAGGCTCGGAAGGCACGTATGCGCTGTATGCCACACACGGTGCACCTCGCTGCGCTCAAGGTGAGTCCAGACTTACTCTTTTGATACCTCATTCGCTCAAATATGAGCGTGAAGCTCTTTGAGGCCATCGGCGCGTTAACAAAAGAAGATTCCAAAAAGGCGCAGGGCCGTTCAAAGGCTGCCTACCAGGAGGAAGTCACGCATCTAAACACCAAGGCCGCTGACTGCGACGCCGCCCTCCGTGTCGACGACGACGAGGAAGACAAAGCCACTGAGCCCCAAATGGAAACTATATCCTGGCTGCAACGCACGGGTGCAGCCCTCGCCGTCTTCAAGGTGCCTTTAGTTTCGTTAATCGGGTTCGTTTCTGATTGTCGCAGCTTCGGAAAATTGTTAAGCACGTACGATCATCGCCTCAAAGGTGCAGATCATGGCAGCATACAGTCCGAGTCACGTCAGACCGTCTTGACGCAGAGCTTGAGAAGGCGGAGCTTATGCTCATCCTGGACGTGAGGACAAGACGGACACCCACTCACCAGATGCTACGTAAGTTATCTGCTCGTCAAAAGGTGTTGGCTAACAGTTATCAAGGCGCGCAATTCATAATATTGATGCGATAACCCAGTACACTAATGGGTACACTGAGCTTGCGGACTCAAGATTGTCGAATGCCGATTGGGAAGCTCTCGTTACTGTTCGCAAATGGCTTACTAGTAGCGAGTTCCGCCAGGCGACAACTGAGACGTCAACCACCGGCAAACCCATGCTTTCTCAGACACATCTCGTCTTTCGTGGGCTCCAAATGAGCTCAGGGACACGCTCCGCAACCTGCCTCTGGATACACCTCTGGATACACCTCACGAACTCAAAAAGAGACTCACTGATGCGCATTCAAAATTGAGTGATTACTACTTCAAATTCGATGAATCCCCTTATTATCTCTGGGCATCTCGTTCGTTCTCATTCCCTCGCTGTTTTTCTGGCTTACCACCGCTCAATTTTGTTAGTTTTGGACCCCCGCATTGGCTACACGACGCTGACGGAGCAATATGCCGACGACCCCGACCTCCTCCGCGACGTGGAGTATGCTAAGAGGTCTTTGGCAACCGAATACCAGGCGGACTACGCCCCGTTAGCAGCCTCTCCAGCTGTCGCGGCCAAGAAAGGTTTCTTCGCACGCTTCTCCAGCACATTATCAACCACTTCCACCTCGCGCGACGAGCTTCAACGATATTTTCAAGCGACTTTGAACCCTCTCCCATTCAACACAGACCTCCTCGAATGGTGGTATACAAACAGCGAACTCTTCCCGAACCTATATAGGATGGCTCGCGATATTCATGCCATTCCAGGTGAGGGTTGTGCAGCAGATATACTGTTTGAAACTAATCAGGTCCTGGGCAGGCTCCGCTGTTGCCGTTGAACGTGTTTTTTTCCGGAGGCCGCGATACAATTGCCCTCCGTCGTGCTAGCCTGAAGGCCGATACGATTCGCACTTTGATGGTGCTGAAGGCGCACATACGCCTTGCTCGGAAGGAGGTGATAGAGATAATCGATGAGGCTGACCTGATAGGGCTGGGGTCCTCGCAGCTCGCAGATTTGACGCACCATGACTAACCGTATACCGTATTACGGCCGTATCCTGTCCGTACCGTACCGTACTGGCCTTGGCCGCAATAAAATACCTCATGTATTAAGCAGATGCCTCGAATCAGATTGCACCTCTTTATTCCGCCGACATTACCCCAATTGCTTTCTCAGCTGACCCACTGTCTCAAAATTTAGCCCAGACGCCGCGGCGCTTACCAACTCCAACATCCCCGATCAGCCGCTTCAGGGCCGTGTAAAAGCAGGCTGTCGAATGAATCGCTCCTTTTGTTCTCCCACCATCATCTCCGCCTCTCCACTCTCACTTCTTCCCCCCGTGCTCCCTTCTGTTCCACGCCACGTATGCCATGGATCTTGCCCTCTGAATCATCCCCGGCCCGCCAAACCCAACTCAAGGAACGTCAAGATTACTCGCAGATGCCTCGAATTAGATTATCCATGTTTGCTCTGGTCCGATGATACCGCTGTGCATTGAGGCGATACCACTTGGCCACAGAACCGCCAATTATATCCAAGTGCGTAAATTATGACGTCGAAATCATCACATACCTCATGTATTAAGCAGATCCCTCGTATCAGTATGCACCTGTTTGCTTTCTCACGCCACCGCCGCTCGCTGATTTCCGAAACCACGTTCGACTTTAATACTTTCCATTGCAGGCTTTTTGGTCTCTGGGAACTTATCATGATTTCTTTCCATTCATCCAGGCTTCTCCAAGGCTTCTCAGTCAAACTCCCAATTGCAACTCAGTTCAACTTCAACCGCACAAATTCAACTCAGGCAGCTTACCTCGAGGCATTCATTCCTCCGCTTGGCTCCGGAGTTCAAGGCGCTTTGAAATATGACGCACGTCGATGCAACTTTTGTGTCATACCTCATGTGCCTCGTGTATGCCTCCGTTTGGCTTTCCCACTCCGCCGCCACTCGCTAATTCCCGCACATCTCTGATTGGTGTTTGAGTCTCAAGGTCTCACTGTAAGGTCTTTCTCTCTCCATTCAACTTGCGTTACTCAACAAAATACTTCGTATATTAAAGAGATCCCTCGAATCAGTATGCCTATGTTTGCTATCACGTCAGTTCGCTTTTTTCCGAACCACGTTCCCAAACTATACTTAACTTGGTTCCCCTTTCACAGGAAACGAGTTCGCCGATCAGCATTAATCTCTGCCGACGTCCGGGAACACCATTCCACAACCGCGGATCGCCGTTCAAGACCCGCTCAAAAGGACCACCTGTGTCCGATTCCTTCTTTCCTTCCCCCATCACCTTCGCGCAATCCACCTACTGCAATTCGACGACGCTGCTTCTCCAGTCTGGATTATAATTACTGCCAGTACTCGAAATATACTCTACAGCAAGGGCCGCTGGATGATATGTCGCAATGTCAAGACCACAAGCTCAACGACAAAATGGTAGCTCTGACGTGTGCTCGAGAACCGCTCCATTGGATCAAGGCCTTCAACGTAAAGCTTGAGACCGCTCACAAGATCCTAAACCTCAACTCTGGCACGCCCTCGGATGAACCAGCAATGCCCCACGAATACTCAATAGCTCCTATCATCAATTTGCTGTTTTCTGTCGCCCTCTGATTATGACGAGAACAATTTGAGCAAGCTGTACGGTTCGCCTCGGGCTGCAATGAATTCGGCTTGGTATGCTGGTCAAAGCTCCAGACGCAAGGGATGAATTTGGTCCGGCGTTCCATTCACAGCGATCGCTCATGCTAACCAACGTCCGATGTGGCGACCATTGCGACCAAGGCAAATGCACGGACCGGTGTGTTCCGTCCCAATTATCTGTTCCATTTCTCTCACGCGTATAGTACTTTCTTCGCATGCTGCGGGTGAGTCGACGGCCGGCCAATAATCACACAGTAGACGACTTGGAGTGTGAGTAAGCACCACCACATCTTCGATAGTTCCCTTCTTACCAGAGTTCGAATCTAGCCCAGTCCGCCAGCTCTGCAGGCGCATCATGAGTGTCGGCGTCTGGGGAACATGTACATTCACTTATCCCTGTCATTCCTGCCGTTGTTTGACAAGTTGTCGGCCAAATGTGGTGCTGCATTTGTTCAGTGCTGTCGGAGGAAGCCGTGGGGTGTTCGGGTCCGGGTGGATAGAGGGTGAGCCCCATCCAACATGCAAAACCTTTCGACAATGTTCACCAAGGGTTCAGATATGTATACCCGGCTGGTATCCATACCTGTGGGCTCGGCATCTTCAATATTTAGACTCTATTCGCTCCATGTTTCGATAGATTTTATGATAGAACTCGTCGCCTGCAACGTCTCATTGCCATTTATTACTGTATGGACTTTTTACAAGACAGATTCAGTTGTTATTGTACTAGGTAGACCAATCCACACGGTGGTAATGATGTCTGCAGAAAGGAAGAGCCCCTCCGTGTGACATGTATCGCACTTTGTCTCACAGTTCAAACCTTCTGAGTGTACGGTGCCGGAGCGAAGCGAAGGCACGTCTTGTATTTGATTCATCAGCCCGCACAATAGGCCGGGGCACGGTTGTTCCCAAATCTCCCTCCTTCTCCCTAACCATCATCCCCACGATTCGGTGCACCGCCTTTCCAGTTCCACATGGTTTTTCGAACCCAACCACTGACTACAACTATCCCAGGGCGACCTTAAGAGCACACATTGGCTCACAACACTTGGTACAGTATGCTCTTTCTATTTTTTTGCGAAAAGAAGGACCTCGTCGATCGTCCCGACCCGCTCAAAGGCTAGGCTCCCCTCGGCCTCTTATTGCTTCTCCACTCTATTAGCGAATTTCCCTACGGCGCTCTCACTCATCTCGCCGTTCGTACAATCCCCGCCTCAGCTGCCTCTGTAACTATCTGACCACCCTGGTTGTGTGTATAGGGCCGGTCGCAGCCGGTCACCGTGGCCGCGCACGCTGAGATAAGCAATGTCCTGCATCGATGAGGTAATGTGTTCATGCCCTTGGGTTCCTCTAGTGGTCTTTCAATGTATATTCGTGTCGTTTCTTGACTTCCGACACGCCCCGTGAGTCCGCTTCAATTTTTATGCTTTGAATTACATTTTCAACTTCAGATTGTTGAACCATTTGCGACGTCGTGCAATCCCCGTGCCACAATAGGGCAGAATGCAAATGATTTATTCGATTTTCGCATTCCTGTGAGCCGCCCTACGTGTTTCGTTGATCCTTACCTCCACTAAGTCCCTTCTCACAGCTCCTTCAACCCAATGTGATGCTAACATTCAGATTTTGTTATTTGGGCAGCATCGCCATCGACCCCCCGCTGTCCACCAAGGACCGCATCAGCTGAGGCCTCGACATGTCTGCCAGACGCAGTTCATTCTGATTCGATTTCGGCGCTGAACGTTCTCACGAGCGCCCACAGAACACCTTTCTGGCAAGCTGTTTCATGCTCTCGCATCGAATCCGATACTGACATACTATTTCTGTCAAGCTCGATTATGTATGTCTGTATGCTGCTGCTGTACTCAATTCATCACCTGCTGCCCCTGTATCGGTCCGAGCGTATCCGCGACGTGTGCGAGGACTATCAAAATATCTTTGAGTATGACGTTTTGGTCTTCCTGCAAGAGATGGTATGCGATGTTGGTGTGATGTTTCATGTTTTACTCAACCCCGTAAATACTATACTAACCTATTCCAGAATGCATACATCCGCACCGCAGTTTTACGTTTGAGCCCTGCCAGCAAGGTGAGTATTGAAACAAGTTCATATGTGCTCGTGCACAATGCTCACAAGCAAGTCAACATTGGTATTATAGGTCACTCTCATTCGAGCTGCGCTCTGGTAAGATGCATCTTTTCACACCGTTCCTTTGACTGACCATCCAGTTTTTGCTAGTCGTTTCAGTCTCTATTGGCCCGTGGATGGGAGCTTATTTCTTTGCCCACCATTCTGTGTTCGCTCCCTGATTTAATTAGTGGTGCGTCATGCAGTAATCTGCAATTGTGACCGATGAAAGGGGCGAGTTCGAACGTTGGATGTATGGCCCACACTATTTATGTAAATACTTTGTGTGAATTCATGAATTTTTTAAATACGTCCAGACTTTTGAACAGCTGTTCACCTTTGTCAGGGAGTTGGCGGGCACATAATGACAGTACACTGTCCTTCGATAGTTTTTCAACGACGGTTGGTTGGCTGTCACATCGAGGGTGGCAGAGTTAGCACTTATGCCGGAGCGAAGCGAAGGCATGTCTTGTTCACCGTATGTATCTGCACCGTATCCGTATTAGCCGTAAAATGTGCCGTACGGCCGAGAGCCCTATAAACCCCCCATAACGATATCTATGTGCCGTATGTTATACCATTTTCAGCGCACTTCAAGCGCCATCGAGAATCACTGACCTCAGTATCTCCGGCTGATGATGGACCCACCAAACATTTGAATTGCAAGTAAGTACATCGCATCAAATTACGAAGGCCCCCCGGCCACTCTGCCACATTGGCCGCCGGCAGAGTAAATCTAGTGAGAGTTACCCAGGTTCAGGCAGACTGGCACACGGATGGTAAGCTCCTTACAGGTTAGGCTCTTTGCGGTACAACAGGCGCGGACCGTTTTTTCTTCCTTTTTGGGCATTTTGTGATCCCCGCGACCAGGACACTCGTTGCGGCCTCATTTCTCATCTGTTTGCATTTCCCATAGGCTCATTCGAAGCGCATTTAAAATGCGCACACAATGGTCCCCTCGGATTTCTCTTCTTGCATTGAAGGCTGCTTCTTGGACCATGAAATCGGATTTTTGGTGACTTTTCTGAGAATTTCCCACTAGAACAGCTGTTCTGCCCTCATTTCTTCGCCTTTTTCCTTGAGTATAGACTCATTAGAAGCGCATTCAAAATACGCACACGATGGTCACCTCGGATTTCCCGTCTTGCAAGGAAGGTCGCTTCTTGAGCCGTGCAATCGGGTTTTTGGTGACTTTTCTGAGAATTTCCCACTAGAACAGCTGTTCTGCCCTCGTTTCTTCGCCTTTTTCCTTGAGTATAGACTCATTAGAAGCGCATTTAAAATGCGCACACAATGGTCACCTCGGATTTCCCGTCTTGCAAGGAAGGTTGCTTCTTGAGCCGTGAAATCAGATTTTTGGTGGCTTTTCTGAGAATTTCCCACTAGAACAGCTGTTCTGCCCTCAGTTCCTCACCCTTTTCCTCGGGTACAGGCTCAATCTCTCAGAATTTTGAATACAAAACGAACCACCTCCTCGGAACTCCATCCTGGTCCTGAATAGGACACCTAGGGACACAATATTGATGGCAGGTCATCACTTCTGATTGGTGGTCAGTCAAACAGTTGCTGCGGTCTCGAATCCTCATCGTTTCCCTCGTCTTTCTGCTCATTTGATACACATTTTGATTCCGCAGCGAACTGTCTCCTCAGAATTCGTAATCACATACTTCATGTCCCTAGGTCTCCTATTCAGGACCAGGATGGAGTTCCGAGGAGGTGGTTCGTTTTGTATTCAAAATTCTGAGAGATTGAGCCTGTACCCGAGGAAAAGGGTGAGGAACCGAGGGCAGAACAGCTGTTCTAGTGGGAAATTCTCAGAAAAGTCACCAAAAACCCGATTGCACGGCTCAAGAAGCGACCTTCCTTGCAAGACGGGAAATCCGAGGTGACCATCGTGTGCGTATTTTGAATGCGCTTCTAATGAGTCTATACTCAAGGAAAAAGGCGAAGAAATGAGGGCAGAACAGCTGTTCTAGTGGGAAATTCTCAGAAAAGTCACCAAAAATCCGATTTCATGGCCCAAGAAGCAGCCTTCAATGCAAGAAGAGAAATCCGAGGGGACCATTGTGTGCGCATTTTAAATGCGCTTCGAATGAGCCTATGGGAAATGCAAACAGATGAGAATTGAGGCTGCAACGAGTGTCCTGGTCGCGGGGATCACAAAATGCCCAAAAAGGAAGAAAAAACGGTCCGCGCCAAAGAGCTGTAAGTCCTCAGTGCTACAAAATAATTGCATCAGATAGTGGACTAGGGTGTCGAGTTTGCTATGCATCTTAGATCGCTCTCAGAGGTCTCTTGTTTAAGCCAAGCTTTGTCCGACAAGACTGGGGCTTGGCAGCCCTCCACCTCCACCTCCCATTCCCAATTAACCCGACGCTGCGGTTCCGCCAACATGATTGTTCTGATAGATTCCGGCCTCCTGTGTTTTGCCGGTTGAAAGGCTGAAAGCCGTAGCGGCATATATACTGGGTCAGAGATTTCATCAACCACGACTCTGCGAATCCGCTAACACTCCCTTCAAAAGATACCCGCTCTTGTGGAGTCACCGTTGATATATTGCAACAGCCGTGTCTTCTCCCGTCTTAGATACACCGTCTCTTGTTGGCGCTGACCCTGCCGCGACTGTGCAGAGTACAATAATATTACAGCCATTTGTACAATTGTGAAACAAAGTTCGCTACCTTTCCAAACTTGGATGTCTGTTCCTCAGAAAAGAAGGTTCCGTTTGATTCTCCACGTGCTCCGCCAGGTGACGAGGTTCCGTCGACTGTGCAGGCGGTCTCGGGTATTCCGGCCGATATTTCAACATCGGAGCTGGCTTATGCGTATTACCATAGAATGCAAGCAGAGAATTTCGATGCATTGCCCCCGCCGGAGTATAGTTGATTACCAGTATACTTCCAAAATTTTATGTTGCAATACCGTTGTCAGAATGGAACGGTGGCGCACTGAGAAATTACAACTTTGACTGTCTGTGGACCCTATGCTATGCACAACTGCCCTCTCTCTCTCTCTCTCTCTCTCTCTCTCTCTACCTATTTTCTGCTCCATTTTGTAGTCCAAACCAGTGGGTGTGACCAGAGTAGGGATTTGACGCAAATTCTGTGACTTTTTCTCAAATGTGTCATTTCCCATTCATGCATCTGCGCGACATCTCCATCTATATACTCTACAAAGGGCTGGTCAGCCGCTTCGCGGCCTCCCACCCTCTTTTCCGAAACAAATTGTCAAAAAAATTCTCCACTGAGCTAGAACACATCATACATATTGTGGAATTGAACTTGAGTTGAACTGAGCTGAAATTCCTCAGGTATTCTCTGGGGAATTTGCGGACATTTTGGAGTGTATAAGACCAAAGCCTGGATAAGCTGAGGTTATATGGCAGATGGCCCAGTGATGGAGTGACGGGGAACGTACCAAAGTAGCAAGATGACGAAACTTACAGCGGAGATTGAGAGCCTTCGTACAGACGGACAGACAGGCTTAAAAAGTGGAGTTTGGCATTGTGTACACTTTTATAGGCGCGCACGCGCTTAAAATGGATCATAAGGCCAAAGGCTCCGAGGAAGCGCCGTTGATTGAGCGTTTCCAAAGGTCCGGACCCAGCGCTTCCAAAGCCTCGGGCTTGATCTCCCAAAAGCTGAGTTTAAAAGGCTTCAGACAGACATGGATAATTTTATAAAGAGGGAGAAGATTCTCCCGCACCAGCGTGCCTTATGTTTACGTGGGATTCCTCTGTCAGCACATGTGACACCTAGCCCTCTCTTCACACCACCATCCTCACGACGTACTTCTCCCATCAAACGGCCGGCAACAAGAACGCCTCCCCCCCATGAGCTACCTTTGGGCTCACGATCCACAAGTTTTGGGGCGGCAGATCGCCAGCCTTCTGTGCACACGAGCGCGACATGACGGCGACTCTGGAGGAGAAACTGGGGCATTCAAGACGGGAGAAAAGTTTCACGACCAACGGCTCGAGGATCCCGGAAACAGTTCGAGATGGGCAGACCAGGTGCCGCTTTCTCCAGGGCCACACCAGAACATCGACATTCCACAGGCTGACTTCCGGTACGCTATGGGGTCTCGTGCGAGCATCGCAGCCGAGTTCCGAGGCTCCATTTCTCCGATGAGCCACCTGCTCAAGGAGGGCGAGAGCGTTGTTCGGATAGTGGGTACAGAGGCACTATCAAAGCTGTTGGAGCAAGGCATGTAACCTATCTGGTCTGGTATGGCGTCGCTGACGAGCATTGCAGCCGAGTTCCGAGGGCCCATTGGGACCTTCGTCCATCAGATCGTCGACCTGCTCAAGGACAGCGACAGGTGCGTTCGTATGGTGGGTACAGAGGCGCTGTCAAAGCTCTCGGAGCAAGGCACGTAACCTATCTTGTCCAGTATGGCGCCGCTGACGAACATTGCAGCCGAGCTCCGAGGGTTCATTGGGACTGCCATTCCTCAGCTCATCAACCTCCTCCAGCACGATGACTGGTACGCTCGTGAGGCGGGTGCAGAGGCGCTGGCGGAGCTCTCGGAGCAAGGCATGTAACATATCTGGTCTGGTATGGCGTCGCTCACAAACATTGCAGTGGAGCTCCGAGGGTCCATTGGGACCTCCATTCCTCAAATCGTTGACCTGCTCAAGGACAGTGACAGCAGTGTTCGTATGGCGGGTGCGAACGCACTGTCGAAGCTCTCGGAGCAAGGCATGTAACCTATCTTGTCCAGTATGGCGTCGCTGACAAACATTGCAGCGGAGCTCCGAGGGTTCATTGGGACCACCATTCCTCAGATCATCAACCTCCTCCAGCACGATGACTGGTACGCTCGTGAGGCGGGTGCAGAGGCGCTGGCGGAGCTCTCGGAGCAAGGCACGAAACATATCTGGTCTGGTATGGCGTCGCTCACAAACATTGCAGCGGAGCTCCGAGGGTCCATTGGGACCTCTATTCCTCAAATCGTTGACCTGCTCAAGGACAGTGACAGCAGTGTTCGTATGGCGGGTGCGAATGCACTGTCGAAGCTCTCGAAGAAAGGCACGTAACATATCTGGTCCGGTATGACGTTGTTGACGACCATTGCAGCGGAACTCCGAGGGTCCATTGGCACCTCCGTCCATCAGATTGTCGACCTGCTCAAGGACAGCGACAGCAGTGTTCGTATGGCTGGTGTGAACGCGCTGTCGAGCCTCTTTATTGGGACCACCATTCCTTCAATCGTCCTGCTCGAGGACAGTGTCTACGATGTTCGTGAGGCGGGTGCGAAGACGTTGTTGAAGCTCTCTAAGCAAGGTACGTAACATATCTGGTCTGGTCTGGTATGGTGTCGCTGAGAACATTGCAGCAGAGCTCCCAGGGTTCATTGGGACCGCCATGTCTCAGATCATCGACCTCCTCCAGCACGATGACTGGTACGCTCGTGGGGCGGGTGCAGAGGTGCTTTCGGAGCTCTCGGAGCAAGGCACGTAAGCTATGTGGTCCGATAAGGCGTTGTTGACGAACATTGCAGCGGAGCTCCGAGGGTTCATTGGGACAGCCATTCCTCAGATCGTTGACCTGCTCAAGGACGGCGACAGCAGTGTTCGTATAGCAGGTGAGAACACGCTGTCGAAGCTGTCGAACCAAGGCCCGTAACATATCTGGTCCGGTATGACGTTGTTGACGACCATTGCAGCGGAGCTCCGAAGGTCCATTGGGACCTCCATCCCTCAGATCGTCGACCTCCTTCAGCATAGCGACAGCAATGTTCGTACGGCGGGTGCGAAGGCGCTGTCAAAGCTTTCGGAGCAAGGCACGTAACATATCTGGTCCGGTATGATGTCGTTGACGAGTATTGCAGCTAACTTCCGAGGGTCCATTGGGACCTCCATCCCTCAAATCGTTGACCTCCTCCAGCACAGCGACAGCGATGTTCGTGAGGCGGCTGTGGAGATGTTGTTGATGCTCTGGGGGCAAGGCAGGTAACATATCTGGTCCGGTATGGCATTGCTGAGACATTGCAGCTGAGTTCCGCGTGTCCATTGGGACCTTTGTCCCTCAGATCGTCGACCTGCTCAAGGACAGCGTCACCGATGGTCATGAGGCGGGTGCGGAGACGTTGTTGAAGCTTTGGGGGCAAGGCATGTAACATATGTGGTCTGGTATGGCATCACTGACGGACATTGCAGACGAGTTCCGAGGGTCAATTGGGACCTCCATCCCTCAGTTTGTCGACCTGCTCAAGCACACCGACATCCATGTTCGTGAGGCAGCTGCGGAGACGTTATTGAAGCTCTCGGAGCAAGGCACATAACATATCTAGTCCGGTATGGCGTCGCTGATGAGCATTGCAGCGGAGCTCCGACAGTTCATTCGGACCACCATTCCTCAGAACATCGACCTCCAGCACAATGACTGTTTTGTTCGTATGGCGGGTGCAGAGGTGCTGTTGAAGCTCCTGGAGCAAGGCATGCTTCATCATGTGTATGTCCATATTCATAGCTTATCGAAAAGGTTCCGTGAACTTTGGGATTCAGCGGACCACTACCCCACGGCAGATTCCTAGAATCTCTCAAACATTATCGCTTTCATCTGGATACTCTGTTCACCTTGCTGAAGGACTGCCAGCGGTCTGTGACGGTGCTTACAAACTTTCCCCGCCTTTGATTGTTTTTACTAATTCATCCTCCCAGAATTGTTCTAGGGCAGCCCACAGATTTTCAACGGATGTACACAAGCACATGAACCTGAGCATCTCCGTTGGTGTTGCAGGACTGGTTCTTTTCCTGCAAGACCCAGGGTCATACACCGAGTTTTTGGCGTGTCGCGGCACGGATGCACAAGCGCTCCTGGATCTCTTACAAGATGTAAGCTTTCAGTTGCTGTCCAAATTCATTTTACTCAAACAACCACCAGTTTCTGGATCTCGACTCCTTTTCGGTCGTTAAACCGTTGATATGCAAGGCTCTAGGGCGTCTTTCTCGTGTATCGGGCCTCCATCCTCATTGTTTTGCCCTTACTGGGTTGCAGAAAATTGGTCAACAAGTAGGAGGCGGAGGGTTTGGAGATATTTGGAAAGGCTTGGTCCGAGGACAAAGTGTCTGTGTTAAAATCATGCGCATATTCCAAAACGACGACATTCAGGCTGTGCTCAAGGTTTGTTCTCCACGCTCCCTCACCAAGACACTTGCGGTTTGACATCTATCCAGGACTTTGGGCGAGAAGCCCTCATTTGGCGCCAGCTTTGTCACCCGAACTTGCTTCCCTTCTTCGGTCTGTATTATGTGGATAATAGGCTGTGTTTGGTCTCGCCATGGATGCAGAACGGCAACATCATGGAATTTCTAAGAAAACCAGTGAACAGAGATCGTCTTTCACTCGTGAGTATAGCTATTCCTCGTAAAGTCCTGGGGTTGAAGTATCATATACATAGATATTGGATGTGGCCCGTGGGCTCGAATACCTGCACAAACAAAAAGTAGTGCACGGAGATTTAAAGGCGGTGTGTAATAAACGTGTTTGTAGAAAGCCATCTTTGCCTGATCAAATGCATAGATCAATATCCTTGTAACGCCATCGGGGCGGGCCTGTATTGCTGATTTTGGGCTGTCCTCCGTTGAAAATGCGATGACTTTGTCATTCCCCCATTCAACCGCATCTACACGACGCGGAGGGACACCACGCTATCAGGCCCCCGAATTATTCCAAGGAAAAAAGCATCACTACGGCTCGGATGTTTACGCCTTCGCTTGTGTTTGCTATGAGGTACGCCCGGGTTGCACACCTTTTTGCTTACTAATGTAACATTTATTCTGGAGATATTGACGGGACAGCTTCCGTTTCATGATTTGAATGACATGGCGGTCATGTTCCACATTTTGAATGGGAAGCACCCTCTCCGTCCAATGTCGTGTTCTGACAGTCTTTGGGAGCTACTCCAAAATTGCTGGGTTGAGAACGCGGGGATGCGTCCAACAGCTCCGCAGATTGTTGAGCGGCTAGAAGGGCCTTCGATTCGAGCGACAACGACCTCATCTACGACGGACTGGGACGATACATTTACCTCCAAATTTCGCCGCTCGCTGCAAACTCAACCTCTGCTGCCATCAGTAACCCAGATTGAACGGATACTTTTTGGCGAAGGTTAGTTCAAACTCACAGGTCCTTCCCTTCATTCTGACTGTTCGATGCAGAGGTTGCCGAAGGTAGAATCTGTTCAACTAAGAAAAAAGAATGTCAACTGAGGTCAAATGCAGCGTGCAAACAGTGTTTCCCAGATCAAGAATCCTCGGGAACCGGAAACAAGAAAGGTAAGAGGTAGTATCCTATCGACGTCGTAGGTGGCTTATCCTCCAACAGGCATCTCGGAATTGGGACGGCAGGCCAAGCGCCCGTATGAAGAGGAGACATCAGATTCTAATCCGGAGGACGATGTGAATGCCGGACAACCAAGGGCCAAAAGATCGAAACCGTCACATGGAATTGCCGATGTGTAGGATTTAATAAGGCTCAGGCTCCACTCGGAAAGAAGGCCTCTGGACGAGGGTGTTAATGTTCTTATTTTATGTGTTATGGCCGCGGGAGCAAAGTTGGCCGTGTGGTTGATCTTGAACACGAATAGAGAACAGGGTGTCATTTTTTTTGAACCTTGTTGTGGCTTTGGCTAGTCGGAGCCAAGTTGGAATGGTTGTGTGGTTGAACTCATTTTTTGTTCAGTTCATCAGCCCATCCTGCGCTCCGAGTCATCTTGTCCCATCTGTTTCATTCTCCCGTCATACAGCCGTACGGCGTTTGTTATTTTCTGCTCGGTCTTTCTTTCTTTCTACTGATACTGAATGAAAGAAAACCGCAAAAGAAAGGGAGAAAAATTTGTACTGAGCAACGATGTTTGTACCGTGGCCACCGCACCCAATTTGGATGTTTCTCGCACTCGCGGTGTCAGGGTTGAGCTCCGCACATTTCCTGGCAACAGTCCGGTTGAGCGGCCCGTTGCTAGATGCGTGATCGGCAGCGCTCGCCACTGGAAGTAACATAGTTTCCCACATTCAAATGCGACAAAGAAAACATGGGAAGCGATTCATTTCCGATCCCGACCCATGTAGTCCTACAAAACCGCGCCTTCCAGCAGGTGACTCCAGGATCGTCCGGCCTTCATTCGCTCCAATGGTCATTAAATAAGATTTATAGGCACTATCGCCACATTGAATGCGTAGAGCGCACTCGGCAACACATCGCACATCAGCGTTGTGAAATCCAGCATCCCAGCATCCCCCGCGCTTCCCAATTCCCTTGCGTTTGCGGTGGCTCCAGGCACGACCGGCGCTGTGGGGTTTGCTAACCCTGCTTACTTCGGTGTATTTGCTCCACATGACGCGACCCCTCCCTTCCTTCCCCGCCCTCTCGCTCATCTGATATTGCACGAGAATCAGCGTGTATCATTCAACACAGCCCAAAGAAAATACAATTTGCCTTTGGAAGGGAGTTCGCCTTCATGAAGACTGATGTCCGAGGGCAAATTGACATCTACTGAGGGTCCAAACCGCCTCTTGTTCATCCAATCTTCCGCCCCTCTCACTGCATTCCGTGGGGTCGTAGACACAGGGTCTGCCTACCCCTGTAGGCAGAGGTAGACCGAGCTTGCTGGTAAATCAACCACTTCACCTTGGCTCGACCTCTGGTTCTGGTCCAACACGCATTAAAACATCCGCGGTGCAACCACTGAGCGTGGGATTGTGGTTGTATTTAGTGCCACAGCCCACAGCTGTCAATTTTCGGCTCATAGCCCATGTCCGAGGAGACACATGTCCATATCAGAACATGGGTCTGCCGTGATGATCCGCCATCACCGCATATGAGTGATGATCAGTTGTGGCGTTGGATAGCTCACGCAAATAACTGACTCACTCTGCCGCACCGCCGATGAAAGCTTCCGTATCAAAGAAGAAGAAGAGCGCTCAACGCGCGAAGAGCCCGAATACCCGAGGTTGGGGCGGCTCTCGAACTGGTTCTGGCAACAAAACCAACGCCGAGAAAGCCCGACGCGCAGCACTGAGTCGTGGAGCTATGGCCCCTCCGGTGCAGCCGCAACCTACCGCCCCTACTACGAATCCAGTCACTCAGGCCAGTAGCACGCAACTACCCTCTGCAGCCTTCTTTACACCTCGCGACTCAAACCGTCCAGTCCCTCTTGGCAATCCAAAACCCACTCCCACACAAACGGGGCGGGCATCATTCTGGTCGACTGTTGGTGTCTCGCATGTCGAGGCTTCAGCAAGCGGAAGCGCGACGATCGCCGAACACGACGCAACTGTATTTTCGCCGATGAATCCTTGTATGTCTCCATTTTTATCCACGCAAATGATTACTGATGGTGTATGCAAAAATGGTAGGAAGCACAGCTCACCGAGACATATCACCTGACGAGTTCGCACGGCTCAGTGAGCAGTTTGAGTTCATCGAAGAGCACGATGAGCACGCCGATATTGCGGCGGGTGATCAATTAATTGATGAAAGTCTCGGTGACAACATTCCAGACAGTGCCGAATCAAATGCTGCTGCAGCGGAGGCTGAGACCCAGTCTTCTGAGCCTGCCCCAAGTTCTGTAATTCACAAGCAGCTCACCGCCATCCAGGAGCGTCTCCTTGAGGAGGAGACTACACATGGGAAGCCTCTCTGCTATCTCCGCGGTGACTTTTTTGACCGCCCCCCGCATCCCGTATTCGCCCTCCAAAAAACCCAGAATACAACTGGTCTTGATCCGAGTCACTTGTATCTTCGAAAAGTGTTCGTCTGGCTCCCGTACTTGCTCCCTGGGTGCCCTGATAGGTTCAAATGCACCTGTGGCAAGCCGCTTTCTAAGAATGGTGTGTATCTATAAATTTAATCTGCACCTCATATTAATTCATTACTCTAAAGGGTTTAACGACAATCCGATTGCACGCCGTGTCCGTGCTATGCCATCCGATTTCTTTCTATTCACGAATCGCTTTATCTGTGATTCACGGCGGGTGAATTCACCTGGATGCGGTACAAGTTATCAGGGGACAGATCCGCATATCATCTCGCAGCTACCACATTTTGTGCAGGCAGTGTTTCCGGGTATATCCTTTCTCTTGTTTTTTGCTGCATACAAGCTCAATGGATTTTTTTTGAAGCTTACGTCTCAGCACGTGGTGCAATCTCCAAACTCATGATGTGGCAGATGTCCAACACATTTGCAACCCGCTTCGGTCCCGCTCCCTTCTCTGAGCTTGTCTCTGAAATTCAGCACAGATTCCATGCTGACAGAGAACTCATGTACTTTGCGGCTGCCGTTTTCTATGGTCAGCGTGGAGTTACTCCGTTTTCAGCTTTCGATGATCCAAATGGATATGCTGGATCCCCGCCTTCAGTTCAATACATTAAAGCTCTGTTTACCGATAATCTCACAGCCCATCGCATCTATATTGAGCGCGATATTGCGACTCTACCCTTGACGGTAGCGAAAGCAGACCATACTTTTGATGTTCGTAATCTCAATCTGTTATGTTACGGTTTTTGTCTGATTCAATTTTTATCTAGTTTCTCAAGCACATGGGTGGAATGAAAGGCGAACGTGTCTTCACTGCTGCTTATACCGTCCTTAACGAGTTCGAGGAAGTGCGAGCTCACTCCCTTACCCTCACAAAGTCCTTGCTGTTTGTCAAAGACATGTTTGATGGCATTCAGCGAGGACTGAAAGATTCAAACAATCCTCCGACCGAGATTTTGTACACTGATTCTCCTCAATGTAAGCCTTTATAAAATTCCCTTGGTGATAATCTGAATGTTCTCTAGCGGAACGAACCTTCCACGAGTCAATTAATAGTGCACTGACCAAGAATGTCGAGCCGGTTACTGAGTGGTCTGATCTCCCTCCCTTTATACGGGCTCCAGGGGTTGTGACTGTCTCCATCTCTGACTCTATGGACATCGAGAGCATGTCAAATGACATACTGATTGATGTTGGAGCTGCAGATCTGTCATCGCAGCTCTATCTTGTTGCACTGGCAATCAAGACAGAGCAACTCCCAGGAGAGCGAGCGTGCCTTGACATCATTCAGCTTCGAACAAAGGACAAAATTTATGTCTTCAAGGTGGGATTTCATTTTTTGTGCAGCCACGGGGGTTAATTCTCGGCAGGTTACAGCTCTGACTTCACGCAGCCATGTCCTTCCCTCCTTGCGAGCTATTCTCACAAACCCATCCATCATCAAAATTGGTCACTCCATCCGCCAGACCCTCGAAACAATTGCCGAGGCATTCTCACTCCCTGAAATCAACAAAATTGTGAAGGCCAAGAATGCACCTATCCTCGAGCTAGGGAAATATGCGAAGCTGAAGGGTGTTGTTGATGACCCAACAGTTTCATTGCATGCCCTCGCCGGTGCCGTTCTTCGCAATTCCTTCTCGATTCCGCACTTTTCCCCCTATCCATGGTCAAATTCTACCTCCTCGGTGCAGGATGAATTTTTATTCAAGGAGGTTGACTGCCTATGGCAGATATCTCTCTCTCTCCATTGTCGCGACTCTCTTGGGCTCCCATTACAGCCAGCACAGGCACAGACACACAGCCAATTGGTAACACTTGTGCATGGGTGCAAGCCTGTTGCAGAGGGCTCGATTGTCGGGCACCATCCTGGATATCTTGATGCAGTAATGGATGACAAAGGGCACACTAAGCGAATCAACATATCGGCTTCTCGTTCACTCATCGAGATCTCTAAGGTATGTGAATTTGACTTCAGTTCTTGTCATCTAAATCAATACATCTTCAAGGTGCTTGTCCCAGGTGCACTTCATTCATTGCACCAGAATACAGTGGAGTGGATTGCTGCCCATGGAGCCAAAGCTGTCGTCACCACATCCCAGCTTCACACTCGGGGTGATGTTCCTCCAATTCCATCCAATTCTCTTGCTCGCATGTATACTGTTCCAGCACCGTTGATCCCATCTCCCGATGAGGAGGATTTTTCTCTCACATACACTTCCTCTGATTCAAATGTGCTTGAGTTCGAGCACTGGTTGGAAGGGATGGAGGCTATGGAGGATGATGACAATTCCTCGGATGATGGTTCCGAGCCTGATGAGGATCATTATGGCCAGTTTTCGTTCAAGGTTGCACCCGTACATTCCTTTTCATTCTCCAGTTTTTTTTTCTGGTTAAAAGTCTGTACAGGATCCCAATTCAATGGAGGATATTGAAGAAATGTGTGGTCCTGAGCCTCAGGAGGTGAGTCTGCATCTCATGCAACTTTTGGTTGGATAATTCATTGTATTCTTCAGAGTTCTCCTATCGACATTATCATGGAGACCTTCGAACATGCCCACAACATTCTACAAGCCCAGAATCTCCCTACCTGTGTGCTCGACGATGCATTTCACTTTATGGACCGTCTACTACGTCTGTTGTCCAAAAAGCACTCGGCATTCAAAGCATTTGCACACGACTTCAGCGAGGCCATATTTATCCGGGATAAGTCCGATGAAATGGCAGTTCGCAGTGTCCTGGAGAAGCATGGAGTCAGTTGGGAGTACGCAAAGCATGCCAAAGCCTCTGCTCTCAACCGACGCATTCGTCGCTATATTCCGAGTCGCAATGTTCTTGTGAAGCGGTTGGAGAAACTGTTTACAGCCTATGCTGACATTCAATGCTCAACGAAAAAGAGCCGAGGTTCATTTTTCTCAGACGAGGCCAAGGGGATGACTGAGCATCTCCTCGACACTGTGCGGAAGGGGTATCTCTCGGACCCAGCTGGTATATCTCTCTATTATCTGATGGGCAAAGATCGGGATGGGCTGAACATCTACCGCACTATCCGTGGGACAAATTCTGTCGAAGGAGGCTTCCACATGGCCGTTCGTCGGATTTTTGGATCATTACGAGCCTCTCCAGAGCTAGCTGAGTGCTTGTTAATCAACTGGATACTCCGTCGAAATAAAAAGGTATTTTGTTGTTGTTTCTCTGTAACTGCACCACTTGACCATTCTTGAACAGGTTGGGTTCCACAATCGTACGGGAAAAAAATTCAAAGGACATTTTGACATCTGGGTTCGGGACGAGATCGTCGAGCTTACTGTTGCAGTTGGCTCGAAGCCTTCCTTCCCACTCCCTCGAGTACTATCCACTCGTGTCACCACATCCGAAACCATTGGAATCCTTCCTATTTCAACATCCTTGGCTGAAAACCTCAACATTACTACCCTTCCCCGTCCACGTATTACTGGTGTACCCCACCACCGTGATGTTCCAGTCCACACAATGACTCGTCTCTCCACCAAAACAACAAACCCATATCGGTATCTCCAGCTCCGGCAACTTGTGCTCCATGCCGTCCTCCCGGTCCATACCCACAAGGAATATATTACATTCAAAGCCAAGATCAACGAGCCAAGATTTCGAAAGGGTGGGAAGGGGCATCCTCCTCACGAGCACTGGAAAAACATCGACTTTGTGAAGCTAGCACAATTTTGGAATGACCTCGTTGATGGTCAAGACCGTGCAATTACAGAGTCCAATCAGCGGCTGTATTACAAGTTGCCCCTGCAGCTGGAGGTGCACCACAAGAAGGTTATCCTGTGGAGTTCGGAGCGCTCCACTCTGGCGGATGGGGCCAATTATGCTGCCCGCAAGCCACTGCTCGATATTCTCAACTCCACAGAGAACTACGCCAATGTTCTCCCCGCAATTCCCCTTCCAGAGCCAGACGGAGAGCTTGATCTCTCAATTTCAGGTTTGTTCTGATGCATGTTTCATAGACAAACTACTCACAATCTTGCTCACAGCTGCCCTTTATAGATCCACAGACGCCAGGTCATTTAACCGAATGACTGACTTGCCAGCTGAAGTCAAAATCGGAGACTCAGGGTTTGAAACCAATGAAATGCAGCTTGAATCTAGTGCTGTTATCTTCCAAGACACCTTGGAGCCTCCGAACACTGCACCTGATGGGATTGTGGCAGAAGTTCCTATATCAATTGCACAGTCAGTCCCGCCAGCTCGCCAGCCGCTGTATCAGACATTGTTACCGGGTGCTGGTCTGGGAGCGAGCGGTTCTAAAAATGGAGATCGTTGCGCGGTTTGTGTATATAATTACTGTGAGAGGCGACACGAGTGTCCGGGCAAGGGTGGTCGAAAGAACTGTCGATGCCCACATCCTCCATTGGCATCCAGTGTGAAGCCACGCATTCCAGAGGCAAAAATTCATGCCTTCATCGCGGCGCGGCGTAGTGGACAGTAGTGCCAGGATAGAAATTACCAAATTGATTTATTTGAGATAGATTGACAAATTGATTTAGCTCAGAAGAGAAGAGAAAGTCCGAAGTCACGAGAACAGGAAGGTGGGTGCGAAAATGAGGAAGCGAAGAACAAGACACACATGCGTAGGTGGCCTTCTGAACGGCGTGACTGCCGGGGCCCTTGGGGGGGAAGAAGGGGTTGTCGGGGAGGCGGAAGAGGGAGGCTTCTTTTTTGACCTGGGATGTGTTTAAAAAAAGCGCGATGGAATCCTGACATAAAACAAACCTGGTGTATCGTGTGCTCAATGGGGGGCACACTGCTGACCTCTGCGCCGGGGAGAGGGTTGAGGTAAAGCGAGATGATGGTAACACCGTTGGAGAACTAATAAATAAAACGAATAAGGAAAAAAAAGGTGATTGAGGTAATGATGCACCTGCTCAACATACTTCCGCACACTGGAAAGAGCGGAGAAATGATACAGGCAGAGAAAAAGTGCTTGGTGGCTGAGGAGTGCAAGTCGTACGCGATGAGACCGTGCTGATGGGTTCTTCAACCTGGAAATGCGAGAGCACAGGGCTGACGCGAACATGGTGCCCCTGGGACGCAGCGCACAAATAGGCATGCCCGTCAAGGAGACAAAGACTCACCTGTGCATCTAAAGGGGTTGCCGATTCCGTAGCCGACGCCGTGCGCGCACTGCACACATTACTATAAGTCTTGAAATTTAGCCGACGTCGTCCGTGGGCGGCCAGCAAGCCGCGGCGGCAAAATAATAATATCTTGATTTTCATGCGCTGGATCCCATGTCTATTCGGAGCAAGCACCCCGAATAGACATGGAACCTGATTGACACTCGAACTCGGCGATCTGCCGGCTTGAACTTGGGAATCAAGGTGATTCTAGATGCCGCGAATACTCTGGCAAACACTGCGGTGAGTTTCCAGTTCTGAAATTTCATTCCGGGGCTCTATTTAAATACCTAAATCTCTCTCTCTTTTCTTTTTTTCCTCCTCCTTCTGCATCTTGATTAAACTTGATTCCCCCCGACTCTCCACAGACATGGGTCATGGGCCCAATTTTCGGCGCACTCAGCCAACTTACGGTAATCGACACGGCATGTCCCGGGTGTAAGGCAGAGCGATCAATTAATGTAATATTGGCTACGTGGGAACATGGCAACTGGTGCGAAGCAATATTAGCGAAGTGGGAACACGGTAACAGCAACATAACGCACCGGTACCTAGATAGGGGAGCCTGAGTAGGCAGACGGTAGGCCAAGGTAGGCCCAATTTGGTCTACATGATGTGGGCAGACTCTGCCTACTAGGGTCGGCCGACATAGACCTGACGTCGGTCTATTAGACCGACGTCGATTCACGTAGACCGGCCTTGCCTACTGGGGCTCGGAATGCAGTGTCTTCTGTCCCTGTGTCGGCTTTTTCTCTGCCTGCCATCCCTATGGCGTCAATCATGCAAAAGTGTTCAATGCCATGTTACGACAACAGCTCCCGCTGTGCAACTGTGCTTCGTAGAAGCGCGTAAAGAGGAGTTCTTGGCCACTGCGATTGATAAAGGCCGGATAAGTGCTGAATTGGCACTCTGAAAAATGCACCATCACCAAGGTTGTACAATTAAGACCTATCTAAGCCGTTGCTGCTTGCAGGACGGAGACCATGGTGGACCGGTGACCAGTAACGTTGACTTTACTGGAACTGTGCTTTAAGGCCATCTTATGACATCATGAGTTCAGTTGCACAACAGTTTCTGATGTGGACGCCTGCAAAAAGCTAGATGCATGTGTACACCCTCGATCTTTACTGCCCCCTTTACATCCGCTATCACACTGTGCCACTGAAAGATAGATAGAATGGGATCCTGAAGCTAAGCCTGGACAAAGCCACTCAATCTGAACCTCAGAACAGCGCGGCAGCAGATAGCATACATGTTCATTTGGAGAGAGCCACAGCTCGCACCAGCCCGATCTCGGGCAAGCAGATACATACTCACCCCCCCAATACACCCTCCAAATCTATACTCACCCCCCTGATCCACCCTCCGGGATCAACCAACGACGCCACACTCAGACTCAGACTAGTGCAGATGAGTTGCGCCAGTGTCAATGCTGGGCGGGTGTGGCTAGTTCCTGCTCGAGGTGATGGCGATGTTGCCGGTGCCCTCGAGGGCGACGATCTCTTCCAAGACTACAACCAGCGGGTGCGAAACGGTTCACTGAAGGAAGGAGGTATTGGGGAGTGCAGTGTATGTGGTAGATCAAGCCTGGTGTAGGTGTCCATTGAGGAATTCTGGGTGAACAGGTCGGGCTCGGCACGGGCTCCTAGGCTTGGCCTGAAAGCTATGGACAAATAAATACACATAGATTGTCGGGGGATGAGCTTTCATCAGGGAAACCCCCCGCAGAAATCTTTTGCAATTCTTTCGGAAATTTCAAGAAAATATCTTCAATTTCAAGAATGAGCAAAATTTTGAAAAAATATGTTACCCCGGAGAGACCTTTGGCAAAAGTTGCTCAAAGTTCCGGCAAAAGTTTCCGTGCTTTTCGTTCAAATTTCTTCCGCTCTTTGTACTTGATGACACGACAGATACAAAAGATAATGAAAGGGTATTGCATTTAAGTCTATTGAGGTACAGTAGTGGTACTACGGCTAAACTACTGCTCGATGCCCGAGGGTTGCAAGGCCGTCAGGAGACCAGGACACCTTCCCGGGCATTGTTCGCACTGTTCGGATCTATGAGCAAATGAGTCAGCTGAGGAGAACGGGGAAGCAAAAAGTAAGTGTACTCACCTGTTTATTGAGCCTTGCACGCATGTCCCGTCCCACAGGAAGTGGGCTATGGATTGGTCGCCAACCCCTTCCTAGGCTCGCTACCAGCCGTTATAGTAGAGGGACTATTGACGAGCAAGCAAAGTAATAGTTACTATAACGGCTGGTGGCACTTAGCCGTAACTGAAGAGATGCGAAATTTAAACTCCACCATACCATATTTGGATGTATTTCCGGCAGAGAACATTGCAGAGTTCCATCCTCTGGCCCTCAAGAACTGCAAGAACTGCTTTGAAAGCATTAAAGATTACACCTCGGTCCCGTTTAATTTTATGAAGTTTTTTCCAAAGGTGTAAGGCATCCAAATGGACAAACTAATGTTGCATATGCAGACACAGCGATATCAACATCCAGATGGCTGTTGTCCCACTCCAATCAGATTAGTGGGGGTCTATTGGCTATAAAATGGTGCTGAAAGGTATTCTGAGTGATCTCAAGGACGACAATCTGTAAAATCTGACTTAGGGGCTTTCCCAATATGGTATGATCGGAGTTTGAAAACCTCATCTATCAACTTACGGCTAAGTGCCACCAGCCGTTATAGCAAACAATACCTGCTCGCTCGTCATTGTTTCTGTGCTATAACGGCTGGTAACAAGCCTAACCCCTTCCTCGGTAAATGATTTCTCTGTTTTCCCGGCGCAGCGGTAATCTGAAATAATACATCAAGGCTGCCAGGAGTCGGAGGTGGGCCTTCAAGAACAAGCGACATTGGCATTGGTAGATGCCGGTGAATCTGGTGAGATTCACCTCTATCCTTCCTTCCTTCCTTCCTAAGATCGGGGCGAAATTGCTGATCTGATTCAGGCCAGGAAAGTCCTATCTGGTCTAGTGCTGGCCAAAATATGATATGAATATGAATTTGGCGTATCATATTCATATTTGTATCGTATTCACCCACAAGGGTCCGTATCGTATTTGCACTCATCAGCATGAATACGAATACGATACAACAAGATGTGCCTCCGCTTCGCTCCGGATATGCACTCAGACAACGAAAGAATTGCAAAAGATATATAAGGGAATAAATAAAGGCACCGGCAGCTATACTGAGTCAAAGTCAAGATTGGGATCCAAACAGAGAAAGAGATTATGGCGAATCAACAGAAATGAAAGTCTACCTCTTCATAAAATTACGCGTGTCTGTCCGAAGCCTCTTCAAGCTCCGTCAACTGCTTCTTTCCGCCGAGCTTTCCCCTCTAATCCACCTCTGGCTTCGATCTCATGCCGCGTCCACGGTGCAGAGGCGGCTGCGCAGCGTCGACACGACGTTCAAACCCACTTCGGTTCTTCTGCTCACCAACTCAAGTGAAGTGCACCGTTTACCTTTTTTTACGTCTTTGATAAGAAAAATGAACCCTTCATCCGAAGTTTCAACCTCAACAATTGAATTTCGGAACGCATCCCCTTGTAATTTTAGAATAACCTGAGAAGCACTGTTGAACAATGTGTTGGCGATGCAGGACCAATTCTGGTTCGATCCGCAACCCGCAGTTGAGGCTTCCAAGATTTGCCAGGTGTTCCACGACATGCGTTGATCCGCTGCAGTCGACCAGAATTCAACACAGTTCGCAATCCGTTGGACTACATACACAAAACAGAAAAGGAACTCATGTGGACCCAGGCAGAACTCGATGTAAGAAGAAAGGCAAAACTATAAAGCTCGGAGCGAATGAATAAGTATCTGCGTGCAACACACAACCAAAGAAAAAACCAACCATAATGAGATGCACCGGGTAAAGTAGCCAGCTTCAAAATGATACTTGAAGTTGAAGATCGAGGCTGTTTTCATGCTTGAGTGTGGGAAGGGTCGAATTCCATGGGAGACGGAAAGCAGCTGGAGGGAGGAACGAGAGGAAGGGTCGATAGGCGGATGGGGGGTCGTTCATATTGGTACAACGGCAACGCGGCCGCGCTGGGAGGAGCTGTCCATATTTAAATACCGGTGATGATTGGGAAATATTTGAGGCTATGCACCTTCGATAACCGAGCTCAGTGCTGGGAGCAGAGGCCAATGGTGTCGGGATATAGTCAAGGACCATGTTAGCGAATCACAGCGCCAATAATAAAATTAACTGAATTGTATCCAGATGGAACCCAACGCCCGCTGTCAGAATACGCAGGGCTGCGAGCAGAGAGGTTATAGATTGAGCAGAATTTCAAGCTCCGCGGTTGAATTGGGCAAATTAGCTTGAGCTGTCGAGAAATTGAATGCTAAGGTGAGACCAGATTTTGAGTATTTTTGTGGCGTTGATGGAAACAGGTTTTGTGTGCTGCCCCCGGACAGAAAGCAGCTCAGATTAATATCCTTCTGTAGGATGGCAAGGTCTTGGCTGATGAAGGCATAAAACCAGGGGAATAAATAGTTCAGAATGAGTGAACCAGGGAAATGGGAGTGGGATCAAAGGAGCCGCAGAAAACGGCGCACGAGGGCGGATTTATAGAACACTCACATCCGCAAGTAATGAATGAGATCCGGGCAAGATGGAAAACGTCTCTCGGCTGTGCATTAAAGCTGTGGGATCATGAGACCAGACTGTTTATCTCAAAGACCCTGGAATGGATTAGAGTCAACAGCTTTTTATCATTGCGGCGCAGTTGGACGATTGTTGATTTCGGGCATGGTGAGAATATTAATGTCGCAAGGAGCGACATCGAGATCTTCCTTCAACTGCCGCGGCGATTGTGGCGCGGCATTTCAGAGTCGCCGAGGTTATAAGAGCACAGCCGAGGAGCCATTTGCTTAAAGAACGATTAATATGATATAATATGAATATATTCAAATATATTCCGCCACTCAACTTTGGGCAATGAAGACCCACCTAACTGTGCTGAACAATGTTCTGGATATCCCAATACATGTTATAGTGAGCTTTCTTTGGATATTTTGAAGCTGAATGTGCTTGGGAATGAAAATTTTGTGGACAAGAAGTTTCATGTCAACATCACTGAATTTTGATGCCGTCAATGGAGGCGGAGAAGTCTGGCAGGCAGCAGATTCTGTGCCTGGGGTAGTTGCCTCGGCATATGTATCACTTTGATAGGACTGCTAGTGAATTATGCTGTTCCGAGTTGTGCCGGGTGACAGCCATAGCGGCAAAACCAACAACTTTTCATATTTAAATATATTTGAATATGCTCGGGTGCATATCATAATGGGTGACTTTCCATAAGATTAGATTTATGCTGGGGAATAATTTCGGTCATTTTGCCGAGATGCCGGGGCAGCTGTCAGGACCCCATCGGGCTCAGATCTCACTTGGAATTTTTTCGACCCTCTTCCAAATCTTAATCAAATTATAATCTAGAGGGGGGGTCCCTACCCCCTCTTCAGAGTTTATTACTCTTGAATACCTGGTCTTTGTTGTTCTCGTCAGGCTCTCATCCATTCGCATTGCCTTTTTGGACTGCGTGTCACTGATGCCACGGATGTCACTGGCCTGCCTTCTGCCTTGTAGTACCATACCCTGTTACACAAACGACCCACACCCATTGGCTCACGGCGACAACGGCAATGACGGCGACGATGACTATCGAACACTCTACCGTTTCTTTCGATTCCTTCCTGTTTCACCATGGATATATGCCGCAAAACCCCCGGTCTCGCCGATATTGGACACGGATCCAATTACCACCCACGGCGTGTGATGGGAAGGCTATCGAGGGCAAATACAAGACGGTGTGTGCGCTACAGTCTCATTTTCATTTTATATCTGACGGTCAACAGCTTCTGAAAACCAAGAAGCCCACTAGCGACGCCCACTGCCCTCCAGAAATCAAACGCGCCCACCAGATCGAAAGCCTGATCAACGAGAAAGCTGATACCCGCGAGATCAGCAACAACTCTTTTTGAACTCTTTACTTACACTCTCCATTAATTACCTCGAATTTGCGCTCCTTTGTTTTCTTGGACTTCGTTACATCCTCCCACATTCCTTTGTGTCGAAAAATCCATTTTATCTACTACAGTGTGCTGTGATACGTCGTCAATAGCCCCGGGTGCCCATTGCAACCGTGACTAGTTCGTCTTCTATTCCATCCTCCTCAAAGATGGTACAGGAATGACACGTCAAGATCCATTGTGAACGAAGGCAGATGCGTCGAAAGAAGTGAGACTTGTTGATTGCCGTTATTTAGACAGTACCGTGACAGTCGACAAAGAAACCTATATCTAAGATGACCTATTCTCAGCTATTCGTTATGGGAAGCCCAAGCGATTAGATTATAGGTATAGATTGTCGTGATGGCATCGCTGGCACCCCCAGATATTCACTGCATTCAGACCCCCCCGTAGGCACAGGTCTGCCGGATCCCAGTAGGCATATGTGTAGGCAGACCACACCGACCTTTGCCGATCCATCTGCCGAGGTTGGTCTACGTGTTCCGGCCGGAATAGGCGGACCTACCTCGGCCAGGGTCGGCCACGATTGGCACACAACCATCGGCTCGGATCAGTCAACGTGGGCAGGTCTCGCATAGGCAGACACGCTAGACCAACATAGACCAACATAGACCTGGATAGGCACATCTCGGCAGAGATCTGCGAACATAGGCACAGGTGTGCCTATGGGGGGGTCTGAATGCAGTGATTCTCCAGAAATTAATTTATGCTTATGGAAAGTCAACCAATATATTCATATTTTATCGTATTCATATTCTGGTGTATTCATATTCAACGGAAGCCTGCCAAGCCGTATCATATCCGTGCATATTTGGATATATTCAAAATTAATTTTTTCATATCATATTTTTGGCCAGCACTAATCGGGCCACTTATCCAGCCCGTGAGAAAAATGGACTTCTTGTTTGTTAGTGACAGCTCTGGCGTGGAATTATGGGTAGGTCTCTTTGCCCGCCTTGTCATTCGTCGCTGATTGTGTAAAGTCGGGTTGGATGAACGGCACCAATTTGAGTGAGGAGATATGTCTTCAACAATGCGTACCGCTAACCTCTGCCTCCCCAGTCAACACTGCGGCGATGGCAATCGCGAACAACGTTCCCTTCCCTAAGCTGCCCAGTGTGAATACCTTCCTCATCAACAACTATACCTTGGCTCCGGTATTCTTTGGCAAGCTAACAACGATTACTGGTTTTAGTTGGCGATTCTGACCTTCCCTGACTTGACAGGCTGCAACGAACCTGAGGTGCCGCTGTTACTCTATGTCGCCGATGCCCCCTACAGTGCCTACTCAAATGCCACGACCTTGGTTGGGTACGTTTTTTATTCACCTGATGCAAGACCACTCCCCCAATTTTTCCAACAGCACCAGGCCAAGTGAAGCTTAGATCCAGCTCCTGCTGCAAAACACTCTCGACCTCGTTTCCCAAAGCAACACTACATGGGCGCAATGCATGTACGACACCCTCCAATGCTACAATCATTCTCCACTGATGAGTCATTGACCGTAGCGCCTGCGGCTCCATCCTCCGCAGCCTAGAGCGGCTTGGACAGGTGGTTCCTGATCGCTGCAAGCTTTGCTTTGAGAGTCACTGTTGGCAGGGCGAGATGGAAACTGGGACCCCGCCGTTCGTCGCACCTGCCCTTCTGTTGAGTCCGAACACAACCTTTGCCGAATGGAACGTCACGACGTGGCAGCCCGCATTTTCGGAAAAGGGAACAGCGTCCAATCCATCGGCAGGGATACCCGAAAACCCAAACACACTCCCACCCCCTTCCTGCGGTCCTCAAGTCGGCGCAGGACACTTGGTCACCAATGCGGCACTATCAGTATCGACTGCAGACTCCACCCTGGACAGCCATGCACCAGTCATCATTGGCCTCCTGGCTGCAAGCCTCGTCGTTCTCCTCGGCCTGCTTGCCCTCGTTGTGATGCAGTTCACACGCCGCGGTGGTAAGATTGGAATATCAGGGAATCAGAGTGCACCGCGATATGTCCCTGTGCACGTCCGCGATGAATCTACTTCGCTGAATCGCACGGAATATGTTGAGGCAAAGCGGTATTCGGACGATTAACGCTGGTAACTCGGTACATTATCACTTGCCTACATTGCTGTAATCAATAATATTTATGCTCTGATCCACTGGAAAGGCGAGGTGAATAAAGGGAGTGCGAGTCATCCGTGTTTTGGTGTTTGGGGGCTCATCTAATGCCGTTGGCACAGATCTTGCCTTGGTGATCCATATATTTCACCTACGAAAGAATACTTACATGGAGAGCTACTATGAGATGAGCGGAAACCCACGGTTGTGCCGAAAAGCCTGAGGTAAGGACGAAGTGTCGGTGTTCCCGGGTCTAGTTCTGCCCAAAGCAAAATCATTGTGGAGAATTCATTTCATTGCGGCTGGTCGAAAAGATCTCGCAAATGCAATTTACAAGACAATTATGAGTCCTAAAAATTATTTTTAGACTCGTTCTTACGGTACCATTCCAACCAAAAAAGCTTACTTCTGTTTTTTTGCGTCCGTATATCATGGGAATCTCTTTCCTAATCAGACGAGTTAATTTATCGTTTTTAGATCACTCTTCGTTCCTTGTATGTTTACAAGCGGCCGCCGGCCCGCGAATCCTTCCCAGTTTCTGAACAGTCAACCCCTGGCATCCGTTAAATGATGTGGCGTAACAGAGAGCTAGTGGGATTTGTCTCTGATGGACAACAAAATTGAATCCTTGAGGTTGAAAATGGAATCGGATTCGAGGAATATGAAGGTGTATCTGCGAGATGTCAGTTCATAGTGGTCAGTCTGTATGCACTATAAACCATCCTTGAGACATACCTGATCTACCATTCTACCCGCAACAATGGAGGAAATGGTTTTGACTTCACTTGGTGTGAGGCTGATGCTTCGCACGGCGGGACTTGCACTTTACCCTTTACTTAATAAAAAAAAAAAGATTTCGGTATGTACTGATCTGTGCAGGAAAGGTAAATTGTTCCAGCGTCTCCAGTGCATAATTGTGATAGCTTTTCTGGCCTCACAGAAAAATTGTTGAACCTGTTGCAGTGTAAAACTGAAAAACATTTTTTTTTTTGCATCTTACTTATGATTTTGTGTGTGCTTCTTTGTATACCAATGTACGCTTGTAAACTGGGAAGCAAAACACTCAGGCTGCGCAGTGTTTTACAAGTTCAATAATAGGTCCAGCACCTCCAATCTTCCTGTAGATCCATTCTTGTCATCTGGGCTACACGCCAGGGGAAGTGGACGTTTCATTTGGGGATGTTCTTGTAGAGAACAGGAGCAATCTCTCTTGAAAGCTAAATTTGACTAAATAATGGCAAAGCGAAATGACTTGATTTGCCCTGCTCTTGTATGCTACAGATCAGAAAACTCAATAATCGTAGTCCTAGGCTCCAGAAGCACTCTCCTAAGACTTTTCTGAATTTCTAGCCTTGTAAAAGCATCAATCCATAATGCCGGCAAATATGAGCCAAATGATAGGGCAAATAAAGCTACCCTGTGCAGCTTCAATACAGGCATTTGGGTTAAATCCTTGTGGAGATTTTGGAAGGAGAAGAATTATATCACAAAAACTTACCCTCATTGAGACCCTTGAAGGTAGCGAACAGGGCACTGTTTCACTTCCCAGTTTACAATTGTACCTATAATACCATCTAGTGTATATCTTGCTGGGTTGATGACTCACGGGTCCCGCTGCCCCGACGGTTCCGGATACTAACCGTGTCGGCTTTTTAGATATTCGGCTACATAGCTGGTACCCCAGTGTGGGGTACTTATACAGATACATGGTTGGAATCACCAGTGAGTCCCGCGAAGATTCTTGTATACTGTACTTTTTCCTTCAAATCGGTGGTCACGTGTCACACACCCCCCTGTCGATCACGAACTTTGATCGAGGTCACGCGTCACTCGGCCCTCTGTCGAACCTCCAGGTGGTCACACAGGCCCCAAATTTGCCCAAATTGCCTGAAAAAAAAAAAAAAAAAAAAAAAAAAAGGCAAAATTTTCGGTTTGAATGCCGAAATTTTCGAGGTGTCACGCAAAAATTCGGCGGCTGCCGAAATGTCGAATAGGTAAAATGGGTCACGCGTCACACCCCCTGTTGATTTGAATGAAAAAGTACAGTATAAACTTCCTTCCAGGTCGACCAAATCAACCCAACATGTCTGAACCAAAGAACAACTCCCCTGTCTTCTTAATCACTGGGTGCTCAATAGAGCTAGGCCGAGAAGTCGCTCTGGGTCAGTTCTTACTTTGATTGGACGTTCTCTGGGTCTAACAGCCGGTGACCGGTGATCACACAGCCGCGTTGGAAAGTGGGTTCCGTCTTATTGCGACTGACCGGCACTTGGAGGCGTTGTCCAATCTCGAGAAGAGCGGTGTGGAAGGGTGGAATGGACTGCAGGTCGCCTTTCCCATATTATTATTATTATTACCCGTATATTAACGAGATCTACTGAATCAGATTGTACATGTTTGTACCGCCGAAATTACTCCAACAGTTACCTCAGCTGACCCTCGGCATCTAGACGCCCCAGCGCTTAGCCTCTTCAACCTCGCCGATCAACCGCTCAATTCCCGTTCAAAAGGCGGGGTAGCATTTGCGTTGCTTCTTCCACCACTCCCCCGTCATCTCCGCCTTTCTGGTACTGACTGTGTCCCCGCCGCTGCTCCTCACCTCTGAAACAGGTATGCCATATACAACTCTTAAACATTCAAGCAATCTGCCAAGCCTGAGTTTCGTTCGAGCCTGCCGCACTTCGAAAGTGCAATCAATTCCCAAGTATCTGTGTCTGGAACCTCAAAAACATTTCAAACACCTCAAACTATCACTCCTATCAAGTTCTCATCCGAAGCACTGACGTTCAACATGACTTTCTGCCCCGAACAAGCATTGCAAGGCATCGCAAGTGATCTGTACATCAAAAACATCGGACAACACTGATCTCAAGGCGCTCAACCCACTGGTTGCTATGTGTAACGATGTACAAGTACCGCAAATTGATCAGATCCCGCGACATTTCAAGGCTCCAAATGAACTGGGAGCTCTTCAATAGCTATAAGCTCTTTCGCTCGGTTCTACCTATGTACACCATCATCAATGCCCACAGCGCTTGCCCCGTCCAACACTGCTCACAAAATTTATTCAATTCAATCAGCTGATGCCATAGCACTCGACCATATTCACTCCCCATCGTTTGCGCCAGCATACCTCCAGTGGACCGTGGTGGTCGGTCAATCTTACACCGAACCAGGTGTGTATCCTCTCTGCAGCCAATAGCATACTGAATGCCCGCATCCCAATGCTGATCCAGGGCTTGCCTACCACCGTGTCCCACCCCCCTGCTCGTGCAGTGGCTCGTCCCGACACCCTCCCGCAGATCGTGTCCACCAAGGAAGGTGGGGAGTATAAAGGAAGGTGCGTGTGAATGTGGTAATTCCAGTCGTACGAGCGATTAATTACAGCGGTGCACACAGTGTTTGAGGGCTCGAGGGACTGGGTCACCACAAATTGGGTGAGAACAGGTGTGTGGGTACCTAGCGGCAACACGCAAGAGCTGACGCTTTGAATTCAGAGTCCGTTATGCCCTTTCAAGGTTCTCAAGAGTCTGGAAATGTTCCCAGTGAGTCTGCACAACATTACCTCGTATGTTCTCTTCAATTCACGGTGCATTCACTGAAATGCGAAGGAAAATATTACGGCTGAGACCGTGAATTCATTCATGGAGTGTGTTTTTTGTAGTAAATCAATCATTCAGATTCATTTTCGGAATAAAATGCTTTCCAAATTTGAGTCAACCATTTATGCCGGAGCGAAGCGAAGGCATGTCTTGTCTTATCTCTCCGTACTTACTCTACGGTACATCGGTCCTCAGACCGATCATTTATTTCGTACGTACAGATGCCATAATACCACCTTTTCACACACGAACCACCATGATCGACGCGACCAGTGAATCGAGCGCTCCACCGGGGGCACGTCGCCAGTGAAGACCTTTCCACCTCTCGCCCATATTTTCCTCTCCATCGACACCTGTACCCCACGCTTGCACGGCACTTTCCCCATTTTACACCTGATTTCCGTTCTACGCCTCGACGAGTTTATCGGGACCATTCGCTTTCCATTTGCTTCACCCATACACCCTGTATCCCGGACGACTGACCCAAATTTCTGTCTACGAACAGAGAACTCATCTCTTCGACAGCGGCGCGAAAACTCTGGCGTTGGATATTACTTGGTCTGTCCCGGATCGACTTCGCTGTGAAAGAAATCACTGTGTAGCAAGCGGCCGCCCCGCCTTTCATGATTGGACGGTGCTCACGGAAAGGTTTTTTTTTTTTTTCAGTGGTCAGATCGCCTACCTCGTCAACAATGCAGGAGTTGCGCAGGGCTGCGCTATCGAGGAGGTCTCGCCCACGGAGGCGTTAACCCAATTCAACACGAATCCCTTCGGCCTGGTGAGTACTATCTTATTTTGTTGAGTATTGAGGTTTGAATACGAAGGACTGCATAGGTGACTACCACGAACGCATTCCTTCCCCACCTCCGATCCAGGCATATGGGGACGCTGGTGAATTTCAGCTCGGAAATAACGTGGGTTGCGATGCCTGGTGCTGGACTGTATGCCGCGTCCAAGGCCGCGGTCAATGCGGTCTCCGACACGTAGGCGCACGAGCTCGCAGTGTATGGAATTCGCTCGATATCCATTCAGGTAGAGATGAATTTGTCCTCCGTGGGCATTCGAATACTGAATTCACTCATTCTTCCCTAGCCAAGCGGCTTCCGCACGGAGTTTTTCAACTCTGCCGCCACTCGGCCTGCGGCGAAGACGATCGAGGGCTACGACCTCGCGCATGGCACGATCAAATTCATGGCCGATGAGTTCGTTGCGCCCGGTGATCCAGCCAAGGCAGCGCGGAACATCATCAAGCTTGTCACCAAGCCAGAAATTCCACTCCGCTTTGCGGTAGGTGATGATGCGTACGCGAATTGCAAGGCATTCTATCAGAAGCGGCTGGAGGAGATGGAGGCGGTGCGGGAACTGAGTACTGGGACAAATTTCCAGAAGTGAATGGGCTCACAGTCAGTGTTGCATTCCTTGTAAGGAGGAGAGGCTTGAGGAGTCGGGATTGAGTGTCTAATTGAGTGTCCTATTTTGCGCAACCTTTTTCAGTTTGTTTGAATTGAATGTGATGACTTGAGCCATCCGCAGACAGTGGACGGTACTGAAGGGCACGGTTAGCTCCTGAGATTTGTCACATTCAAGCAGGCGCTTGGAATCTACTCCCGAGGAGCTTGTTAGACTGGTGAGAGAACAGGCTGCCGGAGATATCCGAGAGCGATACCGGAGCGCAGCTGCAATCACTGATGTCGATGTCGGTGACAGCGACTTCTCTTTCTTTTGCCTTCCACCACGATGGCGCACTGTGACCAGTTGGGAGACGCACCTGAGGAAGGACCTGGATGCAATTGACGGATGCATGGCGATATGTCGAAATCTGCTGTTGTTTCGCATTGACAAACCGAACCCAACGAGCCGGAGATGGTTCGAATTGAGGTTATACGACGCCATAGCTGACGGCGAGGTTTTGAGTCCAGCTGTCGGCGCAACAGAGGCGGAACCTTACACCTGGCCTGGCATCGTGTTTGAATCCGTTTAGTAAAGGCGCGCAATGATTGTCGCGGGCGATGATGCAATTCCTCGGCGGTAGAGAGACGACAATGATGTTGATCTGGGCGGAATCCGTTTAACTCCGAGGTCCTCATGTAATGAACCCACCGATGGTCTTGAGATGCCCGAAAACCGTGTACAGTTGACCAAGGCGGACACTAGCGAAAGCAGATCTTCACTTGCACTAGAACAACAGATTCTTGACCATGTTGAATTTAAATTTCTTGCCGTGCCATACATTCACTCGTTTAATTGTTCCGCCGAAGTGACACCGACTTCTCAGTAACATTCGGGTGGTCGCTTCTCGAGTTCTAGTATTAAGTATCTCTCTGAGTTGGCTCGAAGAGTCATATTCTTACTTTCAGACCGTCTAGCTATCTGTGAATCTGGCATATTCTCTACTGCAGGGACGATTGGTCCCGCAACTCCTACATGCCTGTTTCCAATATGAGCAATGCCCCGCTACGCAGTTCTTTTCTTTTTGAAAATGTGCATTTCCTATCGCCGCACGCCCACGTTCTCGCTAACATCCCGTCGCTGGCACCGCACGAAAATTTGGTATTCTGTTTTATTGCGTTCCTGTGAGCTGCCCACCGCATTTCAGGTATGCTTTGGACCATCCCTACCTCTTCTTAAGCATCACTCAGTTCTCCTCCGACCCCGCACGCCGCGAACTCTTATGTTCAATTTTTGGCCTCCCGCGAGCGGCTGTCGCATTCGCGGTTCGCGTTCCTACGACCGAGATACCAGTTTGCTATCCAGGGTCAGATTTTAATGCAGCACCAGCCTTAATACGTCGGCATCGACCTCGAGGATCGATCGAACTCCCTGCCGTCCAACATGGACTGCAAGGACGAACAGGGTGTGTTGTCGGTGGGTTACCTGATATGCTTTATTCTGCAACACGAATTCTAACCTATCGCAGTCCCACGCCTTGACGCACACGCACCACGGCATGCCCGCTACACCAACACCGCATTTTCATTCTCGATTTGAACACCCAGTTTGACGGTAGTTGCATGTGGCCTCCCACTTGACACCAACACAAGAACTAATGTATAGCGTTGTAACAGGTCAGCTCGAATTCGAGCTGCTGTCTGGTAAGTTGTATGTCTTCTCGCATTTCGAGTTCTCGCACTTTCCATTCAGTTTTCATTCTGTTGTTCCCTGACCACTATTCATTCACAGACGGGTGTCGAGTAATTATTCTACATTCCTCTCTAATCTAATTTGCAGTGAGTTGTTTAACTTGGAGTGAGTTCTCGCATTGAACTGTGACCTGATATATGATATCGATACATGTGTACCTGCACACCTCGCATCAATGGAGTGACTTTGCGAATCCCCTCTCACTATACTTTATTTCTGCCAAGATGTAGAATTTAGAGTTCAATTCTCTGCCTCGAAAGAGTGAGCCGTCGTTTGTTACGGGGTTGGTAAGCATGAGACAGGTCAAGGACTCTCATGCGTTCGGTCTTTACCCATTTGGCTACAGTATATATATGCCTTGAAAACGTTTGTCCTTCGGGTAACTGGCTGCCTTTGGACATGCCGCAGAGTCTACACCTATGCCGGAGCGAAGCAAAGGCATGTCTTGTACTTCGTATATTTAGTAGATGCCTCGTATCACGATGTACATGTTCTTCGCACGCCACTGGGCGCTCGCGAATTCCCGAACTTCTCAGATTGGTATCAGATTCATCTTTTATTTTTTATTCTGCCCTTCCATTGTCCTAGCAGAACCAGTAACGAACTCTTTCTGGAGTGCATTCCGAACTCCATGGTACTGGACAATTTCGTTCAAATCGGCAGTCACGCGTCACACCCCCTGTCGATTTGAACGAAATTGTGACTGTCCAGTATGTTGCTTTCACTGTATTTTTTTCCCGGTTAAATTTCAGGCTCAACTTCGCAACCGAGGAAGGCGGCCTCGAGGTTTTGACCTTATGTTTAGGCTGCGGTATGACGCGTCTTCCCAAATTTAAATGAACCACATGCCGTTTCATCGCGCGCTCAAGGCCCGCTCAAAAGAATGACGTCTGTCATTCGCACTGTTTTGTTCTTTCCCCCCCACCGTCATCCCACTTCCAGCCTCTTCCTATTGCCCATAATTACCCTCCCAGAAGGCCCTCTGCAACACCGAGTCAAATCCAATCATCCAGACCCATGGCAAGATGTATTCTGTCATCCCGATCAAGGTCGCTGTGCCTCATCATCATCAAAACAGCTGCCCATCGTTCTCTTCTTGCCTCATTATCTTCGTACTCCCCAGCTCTAGAACTCCAACATTCAAACTGACTTCGTATTAAGACTCAATCGCAACACCGGTACTGCGGTCACGGCTCCCCCTCGCCTTATAAAGCATCCAGGAGGGCATAATTGTAGATATCGATAAATGCACCAAGCAGGGGCGTACTTGCGTGTTGCGCTGGATCCCGAGGCAGGAGGACCTTTGGTAAATCTCTGTTGTAGTATTGCACAAGTCCCATCACCAAGAAATCGTCGTTGATTCTTTGTGATGCTTTGGCAATGGTCCCCGGTAAGACACGGGACGATGTGCGTTCTAAAATCTGTCGACAGATATCTAATGAGCCATTTCTAGCTCACCATGAGCGGCCGCATCCTGAATCGTGCCTAATGCTTCTTTGTTTTGACCAACATCAAGAAGCAGCTGAAGAGCTGAATGAACTTGTGTTTGAGTTGAAGTGTGATTGGAAGATCCGTGCCCGAAGTCTCGTCGAGCACACCGCTCAACTGAAAAATGTTTAAGTCACCACAGCAGTTATGCGGGGTCGCACTACGCACCGCTCCCTCTAATTGAGCCATACGATGAAACTCTCGCACCACGGAGACCTCGAGAAGACCGCCCGACCAGTTATTGCTGTTTAGGGTCTTGAGAACCTTGTTCAATCACTCTGTGAGAAATGTCCAAAAGCTGTAGACCGGGCCATAATCCAAAATTTGATCTGGGACATGTACGGCCCAATGCTGGTTCGGTTTTAATTCTTTCCGGCCGTACAACTGTGTGCATGCGTGAGCCAAACATCAAGCACGATCCCGAGAAAATTCCGATCTTCCCCTTCCTTTAAGCGCTGAAATGGCACTGTGGGTGGTTTTGGGACAGCAGAGCTTCTGTTTCCCCGCTCCCAGTCCTTTTTTTTCGTCTCGTACACTTTCAAACCTTCGGGATAGCGTGCCGAAGCATTTTCGTAGTCATTGTCGGACTCTTTTTTGAATTGATCCCACATGAGGAATATCTTTAGTCAGACAAGAGAAGCAGCATTGAGGGATGCCCTAGAATCTATCCCACCGCCCCGCCAAGGAGTGAACATGGACGATCTAGGCCGGAAACTCGCAGAGACTGATGTGCTGCAAGCTGTCAATGAAGCAGCCACAGGTAGAGCGTCTGGAATGAATGGTGTTATATCCGAGCTCTGGAAGGGCCTGCACGAAATGTACAAAGAGTCCGACGAAACCACAGACACCGAAGGTGTAACGACAAAGCGGGGGAACATAATTAAAGTGCTCACCTGGGTATACAATGACATAGAGGAGCATGGTGTTATCAAAGGAACAGACTTTGCGATAGGTTGGATGTGCCCCATCTTTAAGAAGAAGGACAAGACCGATATTGCGAACTACCGCCCAATTACAGTGCTGAACTCTGACTACAAAATATTCACAAAGGCGTTAACAAATAAACTGACAGAGGTAGCCCCACACCTCATACACAAAGACCAATCTGGATTCATGAGGGGGAGAAAGATCACAGATGCAATTTATCTGGCGATGGAAGTTGTAGAACACAGCGATGAGGACCTACAAAATGGGGTTATAGTAGCCCTGGATCAGGAGAAAGCGTATGATAAAACTCTCCACAGCTACCTGTGGGCGACACTGAAGAAGCACGGCCTTCCTGACCTTTTCATCAACACAGTCAAGTCCCTATACAAATTTGCTGATGCCCACATCATTATCAATGGGGAGATCAGCTCCTCATTCCGAGTTGTCAGGGGGGTGAGGCAAGGCGACCCACTTTCCTGCCTCCTCTTCAACCAGGCCATTGAGCCACTTGCCTCAATGCTGCGGAACTCAAGCCTACATGGTTACACCATTCCTGGAGTTGCCGAACGTGCAATAGTACAGCTCTTTGCAGATGATACAAGAGCGTACCTCAGCGAACAAGACAATTATGAAGACCTGGTAGAGATCCTAGAGCGGTGGTGCAAGGCTTCAGGGGCGAGATTCAATGCTTCAAAAACGGAGGTCATTCCCTTTGGCACTGTAGAATACAGAAAACACATCATTACCACACGACAACACAACACAGAAGGAAAGGAAATTCCTGATGGAACCCACATTGCAAAAGAGGGGGAAGCAGTAAGAATCTTGGGTGGCTTTGTAGGCAATGGAGTCGACGCCTTTGCAGTCTGGACACCGGTCCTGGACAAGATAGACTCTGACTACGCCCGCTGGTCAAACCTGAACCCGACTATGAATATGAGAAAAAACATCGACCAGATCGTCGCCGGCTCACACACTCAGTACCTCACGCAGGTGAACGGGATGCCACCTGCTGTCCTGGAACACGTCCTGAAATCACAGAAGGAATTCATGAATAATGGCAAGTCATCAATGATATCAAGAGAGCAGCTGATGGCCCCTAAGGAAATGGGTGGACTTGGCATGCTTGACCTGGAAGCCAGAAACGAAGCAATCCAACTGGTCAAGGCTGGAAAACGCGCCTTTTGGGCCAGCCTTACCAGGCACCATCTAGGTGAACGTGTTGTTAAACAACCCGTAGTAGCGGATGACACGAAGACCGAAATATTAGTACAAAAGTATAAAGTAAGCCGGAGGGCATACCCTAGCCAACATAAGGACATGTTAAAATGCCTTGAGAACAGGGGCCTGACATTTAAGGCGACTCTACCCTCAGAAGAGCTCCAGCGTAAAATGCCCCTATGGCACCACCCTGAGGAAGGCGAAGTAAGATTACAAGGGAATAACGGACCGAAGGCAAAATGCCTACAACAAATTCACTCCGTCCTAACAGTCGGAGAGGGGGTTGAGACCGCTGGACGGCTCCAAGACAACACTCATGAGAGCAGTGCCACATGCCTGTGCGATGCCTGTGAGGAGGACAAAGCCAAAGGATGCAAGAACCCACATGTGTGCGCCGAAGGAGCAAAAACAAAGCTAGATCTCCTACACCCTGAGTGGGATCCTAGACGGACGAACGAAAGGCAAATCCGGGAGCTTTTTGAAGACGACGACGGAGCCATTCTATTCCAGCTACCCCAAGAGATAGAATCACTTGGCCAGGGACTACGAACACTCACCACAAGGATAGGGGAACCCAGAGAGGGGCCCCGGCCCGTTGTAAACAGGAGAAGAACAAGGCCCATCCCTGGAGATACCATAATAGTACACATTGGGGGAGCCACTCTAACGCGGCCAAGACGGCCCCCACAAGCCGCAGCGAGTGTCGTATTTGGAAGAGACAACCCAAGGAACATAAGCCTCCGAGTACCAAAAGCATGGACACAGTCGACGCAAGTTGCAGAGCTCACAGCAATACTTGAAGCCATCCGCTCCACAGACAGCCGGGCCGACCTGACAATAATCAGCATGCAGGACAGCATAGGGAAAACAATGTCTACCAAATTAACGACTTGGGAGAACGAAGGCTGGGTGGGAGTCCGCCATCGAGAACTACTTAGAGCAATCGTGGCTGAACTCAAGGCCAGAAAAGTGAGGACAAAATTTGTTGTAGCGGGCCCCGGAACCGAGGCCAGAACACTGTGCCAGTTAGCAAACAAGACAGCAAAAACAGTTGCTGCCTGCAGTATTGTACCCGACATACAACTTGACGTGCCTGCTGCCATGGCGCTCCCCGGTGTACAGCTACAAGGCAATAAACAGAAGATTTTTTACCGTGGAATACGAGAGGTGAAAGCCCAGGACCTAGAGCCCAGGCCCTCCACTGAACACATGCTAGAAAATGTCAAACGGCACATTAAACAAACAAGAGGTCGAGTCGTCACAGACGAAGATATATGGAAATCCCTACAGCACAAAGATTTCCTGCCCCGGACTGCCCAATTCCTGTGGAGGTCTATGCACAATGCACACCGGGTGGGCCACTACTGGACTCACATTCCGGAATGTCAAGAATGGGCCATATGTCAGGAGTGTGGAGAAACAGAAGACCTCAAACACATCTTGACAACCTGTAACAGCCCAGGAGCTGAACTGATATGGTCTGCAGCTGAGAAACTATGGCGAGAAAAAGAGCCAGAATGGCCCGAGATTTCAATAGAGAGCATCCTGGGATGTGGCCTTGTGGACCTCAGGGATGAGAGTGGAAAGAAAAAGCGCGGCTCAGAGCGGATGTATAGGATCTTGATATCCGAGTCCGCATACACAATATGGATGCTAAGAAATGACCGAGTCATCAGCCGAGCCGGCTCCCCAATCGACGAGGCGGAAATCACTAACAAGTGGTTATACAATCTGAATCAACGTCTCCAACAAGACATATTACTCGCGAACAGACCAACTAGAAGGAACCGCCCCCGGCTACCGCCTAACCTAGTAAGAGAAACATGGTCCGGAACACTGGACAACGAGAGTAACCTACCAGAAGACTGGTTAAAGGATTCCAGAGTATTAGTGGGTCGTTGGGCACTTACCCAAGACCAACCCCGCAGCCGACGTATAGGGGATGGTTAGCCCGGCAGCCCCACACTGCCCCGCAAAAGGCGTGCATCTGTGCATTTCTCTGGACGGTGTAGTTTTCTTCCTGGGTCACTCGACCCGAACCTTACGTGGCCCGGGGCTAACCCATTGTTAGTTGCTTGACCTATTATCGTACCACCCAAAAAAAAAAAAAAAAAAAAGAGGAATATCTTTAGTATCCTGTATCCGTGAGTAGTCACAGGTGCAAGCAATATTCGCTTACCACAATTGCCCATGGTCCTGTAACTGCGAACTTGTACTCGTCTGCTGTCAGTGATCCTCCTGCCGGCTCCCCAACCCGTAAACGTAAAGGCAACCGGCCAGCCCATAAAGGGGATTCAAACTTGATACCCACAAATATTGGGATTATTCTATTTGGAAACCCGGCTTTCAACGAAGAACCCCGTTAGCCGAAAACTCCCCCAAAATGTCTAATTGGAAGCCCCGGCAGTCCGCCGGCCATCATCGGTGCTTCTGCACAGAAGTATTTTGGAGGTATCACTACCGGCTATCACCAGTTGTCATGGTGCTTGAGAACGTTCAACTAGGTTCCACATTGATCAGGAAAATGCTATCATCAGGTTGAATACGAAAACATATTGTAGTTTTTCATGAATCAATAAAATAGTGTATGGTTTTAGGCTGGGTAGTCTGAGCTGATACAATACAGACCCATTTGATGTGTGGACTCTCAAGCGAATGCAGTGCACGCTACCCTGCCTGGCATAAATTTAATTACTGACTGAAACGCTACTGTGACAGACAGAATGCCTTTATTCATTGTTTCAAGGGCACTTTGCTGCGGCCCCGGTAATATTTGCTGACATGGTCACACTCAGACACAAACAACGGAACCAGCTCCTTCCGCATCACGGGTTGGCCGAGCATATAAGTGCTCCCTGTGCCGCCAGGGGGGACACAACCGGGCATGTTGGGTTATGAATCTGTCAAATGTCACTACTGCATTGCATTGCATTGTAACTGCTCAAAGAATCATTTGCACTGTATGGCGTGTTTGAATTCTTGATACCACTACTCTGAATCTAAACACGTCATAGTTGAGAGCCCTTACTTACGAGTGAATTGGCTTCGAATTAGACCTCGTGTTCCACTCATATTCTCCCATACTCATGGTGTGCTCCGCATTCCACCCAACTTACCTTGTCTTTGTTATTAATCTCTGAGTAGTAAGCTTCAAAAGATGCGAGAGCAACCCAGAACGCACCGTTGTCTGAATTCACTTGGCAACAGCACAGCATGTGACCGCGTTTGCCGACGGTGTGCCCAGTGCCAGTATCGGATGATCGATGCCGACGTGAAACCCCAAACATCCGGGCTTCCAAATAACACCCATACGAAATCAGGGGCTTCTCTTGAAAGCCGGGTTTCTTGAAAGCCGGGTTTCCAAAAAGAATAACGCACACTTTCCAGAAAGTCGTGAACATCGTTAAGTTCTCGTGGGCGAGCAGGTGTGTGTGCGGATGGTTATGGAAGTAGGCACATGCGGGCTTGGTTAGGGAAGCGGGTGCGTGCGGTGACGTTGACGGGAGCAAGGGCGCGGCAGAGGGGCCGGCATGTGTTTGGGAAGTTAGGGGTCGGCGCTGTGGGGTTTGGGCAGTGAGGAGAGGTGGACACGAGTAGGGCGTACCGGGACCAAAGTGGGGAAGTGGAGTTCGAAGTTATCGAAGGCTTGGACATAGAGGGCTAGGAACGGCGAGGGTTAGTGAGATGGAAGTCAATAGAACATTATGGAAGTACCAGGGTGCATTATGGAGGTGCTTGGGTCGAGTTGGTGGAAATGGTCGAGAGATGGAAGGATGAAGCCACGTCGACACAGCCGTCAATCAGAAAATGCTTGGCCAAACATTAAACCTCTTGAGTCCCAAATGGGAAGGTGGGTGAGATTTCAGGTTGTTGGGGGTACATGGGAGCCATGTAAGCAGCTGCAGAGGCATACATTTTTCGGGGTTCATACAGTCGTTATGGATGATTTTCAGGTCTTGAAATTGGGTTTGGGGATCAAGACATGAAAAATAATGAGGATGGGAATGGGCAGGAACGTGGATTCTCAAACAAGGGTCTATATCTCTGCTGCCTTTTTTTTTATTTTTATTTTTATTTTTATTTTTTTTACGTACAAAGCGGCTCAGATCATCCAGTGCCTAGAGCAACGAAAAAAATTGCCATGGTCCTCCTACATGCTCAGGAACCCCCCCAACCTTGGAGTGCATGGGAATGTAGTTAGCTCGTTTGGGAATCGTCTCACCAATTTCTAACTGATTGATCTGCAAGGGCATAATTGATCTTGAGGCCCGAGCTGACCCTGGCGTTGTCATAGCGGGGCTGTGGCTGAAATGTCAGTGGGTTTTCTCTCTCTCTTGCCCTAACGGCCTCTCATGCGACTCAGCACATGTCAGAAAGCACATTGACACGACGTGTTCCGCAAAAAATGCTCACAGTGAAGCGGGCCACGTCGGCGATATCGGCCGTCTCGTGATGGTGACATCACACGGTTGGCAAAGATGCTGCGAGGGATCTGGAGCTGGTTCCGTTGACGGTTTCCACTTCCGAGTGCCTTCATTGTGCGCTCGGTCATTGTGTATCAGGTAGAAAAAGGGAGGCCACCCGCGGCAGACCACGTCGCCCTCGGGTCTGCCGCGCTTGGCCGCGGCGCGGCGGACACACCCTCTGCCGCCTAGGGGCCTGAATGCAGTGACAGAAGCTGTCGATGCAGGAAGAAATAAGCTCGATTAAGAAATGAATCGGCGCATAAAACATACGATAGATATATTATGAATAGGACACATTACATCTGAACAACGAAAGCGGAAAGATACTGTCAATTGACTCGCCCATGATAAAGGCGACGACGTGCGGCGGCCAGGAGTTGGAGCCACGAAGGTAAGACATCGTTAGCGTCAACGACGGTGAAGTGCACCGGTTCATACCGAATCGGCTGGGCTCGTAAGTCCACACGGCGTTGAAAGCCAGGTTTATTGCTCACCAGACAAGTTCAAGTTGGAGCTCCCCGAAGCGCTCGACAAAACGAAAGTACGACGACGGAAAGAAGGACACAATTTGGGTCGTCTCCAGAGCTCTGTAGACAGTGTCTCAGATGGCGATGACTCGAAGGAAAGCAAAGTCGCACAAGACAACAAGAACCTGGCGACTGTGAGTCCCAGAAAGATATTGAGGATACTTTTGCTCACTGTCCACTCAAGAGAGAGCATGTCGGTCGGACAAGCAGTAAATCAAATCCAGGTCCGAAGAACACTTATGCCGTAGAGTATTGTCTCGAGGAAAAGAGACACAAGCCAAACGCCGTAGGTCGAGTCAAATCGTGGGGCCATGTAGAGAGCATGGAGTTGGTGCTGAACAGAAGAGAAAGGCTGATGCCGAGCCAGTCCCGAGGGCCACCGAGATACAATATACTAGTAGTAGGCTTGCACGTGTTCGCCGCACCTGCGCCCCCGCTCCCGGTTGCACCAGAAACCTCGTTACTCGCGCTTGCAAAGACGTTCCCTGTGTCAAAGTATCTGTACCCGCCTGCGGACACGCTCCCATGGCCTTCGCTGGCGATACATCTCCCCCTCCCCTTCAAGCATGACGCCTCCCCACCCGCTGCTCCCCGCACACGGTCCACCACAGGTACCCAGCGCTCCGCGTCAATCAGCGGTCCCCAGCACATCATCGGGGCCTCGGGGCTGGGCGGCGGCACGCCTGGACCAGTTGTCGTTGCGCTGGTGTCGGCGGGAGAGGTAGTCTGTGAGGGAGATGAATTAGTCGTGGGGGAAGGGGTACGTGTGTACGAGAACGGGCAAATAGACGGAGGAGAGATGGAAGAGAGATGGAAGAAAGCTGAAAGATTGGGGAGTGGATGAACGTGGAAGATGGAAGACATGAAGACATAGTTTGAAGGGAGAGAAAAGATAATCAAAGAGACGCACCCGTCCAATCCACCAAGCCCCTACACGGTTTTTGGTTCGTCCCATTCCCATCCCACCACGATCTCTTCACCCTGCTTCAGTGCCCGCGTCACAAAGATACCGAGATGCATCCACGCCTCTGCGTCGTCCACGCGGTCGTCCTCACGCATCTTCCAATCCCCTTGCCGTTCCCCTTCGCATGTCCATTCCCACGCATACTTGCCAAGCTCGCATTGTCCGCACCTGCTTTCTTACAGATATACGCCCGCACCTCTGTATTCGGCCAACAATCACTCCATACCCAGGTCCACTTCCCTCTCGCGCCCCTCGCATCCAGGGGCAGGCCCTCGCTTCACTCCTCTTACTAGTTCCATACGACACCCCTGACCCGCAAGATCCACGTCACCTGTGGAAAAACCCATGGGCGGAGGGAAGAGGACGGTGCCGAGGAGAGTGTGCAGCTGTGCATGCGGTGACGAGCGCGGTGACATGGAAGTGGACTCAGAGGAGGGAGCGATATAGTCATAAGCGAGGGAAGGAAGGCCGGTGTGCGCGATGGTTGCAAGCCGGAAGAATGTACGGTGGAAGCGTGCCCAAGCAAAGAGAGCAGTGTGGGGATGAGCAATGTAGAGCGGCGTGGGAGACGAGCTCGCCAGTGGGGTACGTGTGTGTTCGTGTGCGGTGAAAGCAGCAAGTGCGGTGAAAGCGGTGAGGGTGAAGGGAGTGAGGTAGCAGTGTGCCGGAGGAGGAAGGGTGCCATGCACGCCCGTGCGAGCCGGGCGCAGATGAGGGAGCGTGCGGTCGGGGGCTTGTTGACATGGAAGCGGGCTCGGGTGGAGGGAGCGGTGTGGCCATGGGAGCGGGGCGACGCATAGCGGTGGAAGGGATGCGCCGGTTGGTTGGGCGCGTGTGCGCGCACGTATAGTGAAGGCAGCGAGTGCGGTGGATGGCGTGGGTGCTGTGGTGGCAGCCTAGCAACTGGGGGGGGGGCGCACGGGGGCGGACAGGGTGACTAGCGGAGGGAGTGGTGCAGTGGCTGGGGGAGGGGATGTGGGGCGGCGGAGGGAATACACTTGCAAGTCAGGCGCATGCGCCATGCTCGAATGCGGTGCATCTCAGAAGGACACAAATTTACAGCCGATGTCAGAACCGAAGGCGCGGAACAAATTTTTCTGTTATGAGATGTTTCCAAAGAATTCGAGATATCTCAGTCAGTTCTTCATCGATTCACATAAAAACTGAATATATCTACTCGGCTAATCCATGCACAATTAATGATGGAGAGGAATTCATGAAAATATTATGTATTAGGTAATTTCTGTTTTTGCGGCTGTTTTCGTGCTGAATACTGTCTAGCATGACCAGAACATGTCCCAGTGACCTAGAATTTTGGAAGGGACAATATATATACCTACTAAAACAGTTGATAGAGTCAGAACTGAGGATAATTATGATACAGTCCTTCCAGCTCCATTGAAAACATTTGGCAGTTTGGAGTATTCAGAGATATTGTCATGATCAGATTTATCTAGAGGTTTCATATACTCCCAGTTCTATCACATGTTATATATCACATATACGTTGTCCCTCCTAAAATCCTAGGCCACTTGGACATGTTCTGGCCATGCCAGACAGTATTCGGCACGAAAACAGCCCCAAAACAGAAATTACCTAACACATAATGATTTCATGAATTCCTCTCTATCACTAATTGCTCATGAATTAGCGGAGTAGATCTATCTAGTTTTTGTGTGAATCAGTGAAGAACTGACTGAGATATCCGGAATTCTTTGGAAACATCTCAAAACAGGAATTTTTCTTCCGCGCCTTCGGTTCCGACATTGGCTGAATTGTAAAATACCATGCACCGGTCTAGGGTTATGAGGGTGCCAGTGAATCTTGCTGCAATGGCCGGCATCGGTGGCGCAGCAGGGTTGTACAGGAGGTAGACGTGGCGTGTGAGGGATTGAAGAGAGGGTGGGCTGTGTGGGAAGGACGAGTAAGCAGGAATGTGGGGTTAGGCGACGGGCACGCACCTTCAATTCCACATGCGCGTCCCCTGTCAGTAGTGTCAGTGTCCTCCTTCAATCGGATCCGTAGGGTTGACCGACGGCCAAAATGAGCGAGAATCAGCTGTTTCCGAAGCGAGAGACGGCGACGGATACCTAACAAGGAATTGGCCAATGAGCGTGAGGTAGTGTTGATGTGGGGGAGAAGCTATGCACCGGTGTTCGTGATGGAAACCCTAGTCGTGTGGATATCGAGCAATGGAAGGGGAGCTCGATAAATCGCCAGGAGCTCAGTGGAGGATGCGAAATACCGAGACAGGAAGGGAGCCGCATTGAAGGCGACGGGCGGCCCAAAGATCGGAAGGAGAGGGCCGCAAGCAAGGGCTGAGCAGTGAAGACGCTAGTAGCTGTCACATGGGAGGGGTCGAAAACGAAGAGCAGGGCTCTGAGGTGGTGGTGATGTGAGGCAGAGCATTGGAGCCGACGGGCCGATGGCCGCGGCATAGAAGGAAGACGAAGAAGAAAGAGGGGAAGGAGAGGATAGGTACATTGAGAGAGGACGAAAAAAGAAGAGTAAAAAGGTCTGGTACGAAAGCGCACCTAGATCGTACAAAGGGCGCGTTGAGGGGCAGCCGCTCTATCCGTGCTGTAGCAGCCGTTATGCGACAGGGTCACGGCGGGACGGTGTCGGCGCATGCGTAGTGAAGAATGTAGCGAACGCGGGGGCATCAAATCTGCAAAATGGAGGTCGTTAGCTCGTGCTCACTGGGTCAGGGCGCAGAGAATGGGAGGGATAGACCTTGGAAGAGGGAGGGCAAGGTGAGATGGAAGGAATCAGACGAGAAGCGAGGGCACGGCGAGAGGGGCTTGACTGGGCGGGCAGGCACTTAGTCTTCGAGTCGGCTTTGGCAGATAGGCATGGATAGGGCTTAGTCTTGAGGTAGAAGTAGGCGGTTAAGTATAGCGTAGTAGCGCAGTGTGGGCGAGGCGATGGGAAGTGGCAGCAAGCGAAGGAGAGCGGCGGTGATGGCACGTGTGGGCGCAGGCAGCGCTGCTAGATGAGTGGGATGCAGGCCGAATACACGGGGTAGAGGCGAGGAGGACGGGCAGCGGTGGCAAAGGGGAGCGGCGGCGATGGCGGATGGAAGGCGCGTGCAGGCGCAGGCGGCTGGATTAGCGAGATGCGGGCCGAATATGCGGGGTAGAGGTGAGAAGGACGGGCAGCGGTGGCGGACTCGTCGTCAACGGTGAAGGTTGTGAGTCTCGTTGTCGTGCGAGTCAAAAGTGTGACGTAGGCAAGAGAGTGCGGCGCGATACAGGGACAAACAAACGCGTCGCGTGGACGAGGCAGTGGGGCGCGTCAGGAGGGCGGGAGGACGGCGGCGTGTCGGAGATAATCGGGAGAAAGAGGTTGCGTTGTGCGTCAAGATGTGTCGTAGAGGATGGGTCGGTGGTTGCCAGGAGAGCTGAAAGCGAGCTACAAACAGTGTAAGTAGCGTCTGTATCAAATCTTCAAATTCGAGCAGATTATTGGCTACAGTACTAGTGGTGTTCACTGCGTTCAAAGATCTCCTAAACATAGCCTTAGCTTAAGTTCCTATGCAGAGATGTCACGCTTTTCCATCAAACTCACGAACTTTCTCATTCTAAAGCAATGAAGTGACGAAGGTGACTATGACTCGGTGTTAAGTGAATTTGGGGTGCATGTGGATCTAGGGTTTCCATCTCCAACAGGTCAGAAAATTCGTCGTAGAGCGGAGAACGAGGAGTGACCAGAAGAGTAGGACTAGGACTACCCCGGTCCTATGGAGTAGGACTCAGTCCTATTGGCGTAGGACTCAGTCCTATGGGCATAGGACTCGCTGCCGTAGTTGACAGAGTTGATGAACATCGCTTCTGGTGACAGGCTGTCAAAGGACGTAAGCTGAGTGACACCGGCTGAGTGACAGCGATAACTTTCATTGAAATTCGTCGAGAAACTGTGGATTCAAGTCCGTGAGGGTGGTGTCAAATGCAATATCTTCGCTCTCTGGAGTGGTCGCTGAGAGCAGATAGAATCGAATTGTTGACACGATCAACATCTAGGACTGAATGAGGCAAAGTATTTGGTATTTCAATAAAATACAACTCACAGATTTGGTCGCCAGCACCGACCGCTTCATGAACTGCGGAAATATGTGTTGTTACCAATTCTGGCTCCCAAAAAGGACCCTCTTTGGATTCAAGGTCGTTGGTGAGATAATGAATTAATTATGAGTTGCAACCCCGTGGAAAGGACTTACAATGAGGTCCAGAGGTATTTGCACCTGGGTTGACGGGATTGAAGTCAACAGCAGTAGGTGAAGTTGTAGCATTGCCGGAAGGATGTTCACTTGGGTGTCAACCCTTGAGACGAACCCCAGTTAACCCACCCTTCCTGAGCTGTTCAAGCTCCTTGACAATCTCCCCACGTCGGATGTTCCACTCGCGTCGCAGCGAATTCTCTTCGTCAACATCCCTTCGAATGGCAATAAACTCCTCTTTGAGATCGGAGCGGTGCTTATCAAGTTCATCTGCTCCTGCAGGGATTTTATTTCGGACTCAAGTGTTCTCTGTCGTTCCAGGGATGCCTTGTTATCTTCCGCAATGGTATCACGTTCTGCTTTGAGGGATTCATAGCTAGTAATTTGATCGCTGCAGTCCGCTGCTTTGCGGGCTGCCCATATCTTGCGTTGGGCGACGAGCTTTTCGCGTTCAGGATTGCCG